>JAQOTM010001309.1:0-43723 GCA_029168755.2 Tillandsia fasciculata | reverse complement strand
TTGTGGATCCTAAATAACTCTACAATTGGTATCAGAGCGGGTTTTAGGTTTATCTATCATGATGGGTGAAAGTGGTAATTTTTAGACCTCCTCTTTTTGATGGGACCAATTATGCATATTGGAAAATGCGGATGAGAGCTTTTCTCATCTCTATTGATGAGCGGGTATGGCAAACCGTGGAATACGGTTGGGTGCATCCGGTTGAGGAAGTAGGAAATTCTACTACCCCAAAACCTCGCTCTAGATGGTCCAAAGAGGAAATCGAAAGATCTTCTTACAATGGGAAAGGTATGAACGCTTTTTAATTCTCTTTCCTCGACTGAGTTTCGAGAATTTCCGCGTGTGAAACCGCGAAGGAAATTTGGGATATTCTCAAAATTACACATGAGGGTACTAATCTTGTAAAAATTCAAAAGCTCCAGATGCTTACAAGTCAATTTGACTCTATTCATATGGAAGAGCATGAATTGTTTACAGATTATTACACTAGACTTCAAGATGTAATTAATACATGTGCTAATTTGGGAGAAAAGATCCCGGAGTCGAAAATTGTAAGAAAGATTCTTCGGACTCTTCCGGAACGGTTTAGGGCAAAGGTTACCGCCATTGAAACCGTTAGTCATCCGGATGAGATGAGTGTAGAGGAATTAGTAGGTGCTTTGCAAACTTATGAGATGACTTTTCCTACTAATCAAAATTCTTCCAAGTCTTCTTCTAAGCTTACAGGTATTGCATTCAAATCAACAAAGGAAGAAGATGACGAATCAAGTTCCGACGATGAAATCTCTTTTGCCGATTTTGAAGAACAACTGGCGCGGATCACAAAGAAATTTCGTCGGAAATTTTGGAAGAATCGAACCGATGGATCTTCATCCACGAAATCATCTAAAGGATCATCGGGTTCTAAATCCTCTAAACTCAAAGGCGTTGCAAAACCTTCTAAAGAAAAAGAAAAAGATGATTTCGAAGGGGAAATCCGATGTTATAGATGCAAAGGCTACGGCCATATTTCAACGGATTGTCCTTCTCCGAAATTATATAAAAAGAAGGCTTTGCAAGCGAAAACTTGGGACGATTCTAGTTACGATGAATCGACCTCAAGTGAAGAGGAAAAAGAAAAAATTGTTGCTTCTCATGCCTCTCAAATTCCCTCTTCTAAATTGTGCTTATCATCTTTAGTCACTGACTCTATTCCTTTAATTTTGCATGAAACATCAACAACCGGCGGAGAGTCATCAAGTGAGGGGGAGTCGGACGAAGAAGAACTCGTTGAGGCATACCACCAACTTCTTGCGGAATCAAAGAAGATGGCCAAACTTAACAAGAAGTTGAGGAAGCAACGACATGAAGTTCAAGACGAGAATCAAGCTTTAAAGTTCAAACTTCATGATCTCGAGGAGGAACATGGACGAGTATTAGACAACAATAGAATCCTCCAAGACAAGCTAAACCAATCGGAGACAAACGCTAAATCATATATGGACAAGGTTGGTTTTCTTGAAAAGCAGTTTGAAGATATTCATGTCACCAACCAAGCTTTGACCAAGCAAGTTCATCAACTCAAATCCGACATACAAAGGCTTTCAACCGGTTCGAAGAAACTAGATTGTATGTCCGGATTAGGTCAAACAAGCAAGGTTGGTTTGGGATTTAAAAAGGACCAAACTGTGAAGGATTCAAGTTCCACAATAAAATTGAAAGGAAGAACTTGTCACCTATGTGGACTTGAAGGACACTTGGTGAAGAATTGCCCGAAAAAGAAAAAGAAAAATCCTTTGGCAACTTCATCTACGGAGCGGACTCAACGGAATCAAAAGACACATCAAGTTAAAGGAGTTCACTCAACCCACCAAAGGTCCGAGCCACAACATCAATCATACAAGTGGATCATTGCAAGGCAAAGACCTAAGGTGGATCAACAGTCAAAGCTACCAACCCCCGGGCACAATGAATCAAGACAACCCAAGATCCGACGATTTTGGATTCGGAAAGGTGATATCTTTCCTTGTCTTAAGTTCTAATTAGCTTATGACTGTATGTAATGCTTTGATTGGTTTTCCCTTCATATTTTTCTTAATCTTTGCATTACATGGTTTTCAATGCTCTTTGTTTTTATACTTTGTTTTTGAACAAAAGGGTTTTTAATGAACAAGTGCATTGAATAAAAAGGGGCTTCACGTTCATTCACTCCAAATTAAGTTTTCTTGGATTATCAACTTGACTCCTTATTCATAATCTTGAAGACACTTCATTTAGAGGAGTTGTTTAATTGAGCATTGGTTAAATTGACTTTAATTGCATCCTTTCACGCATTTAGAAATTTATTATGCTTTTGATATCATAATATTTCAATGTTGCAATGATCATTTATGTTAATTAATTCATCTTTTAAGTGATCAAAGTCAATTTCTCTCTCAGTGATCTCTTGGTATAGTCATTATCATATTTGATTGCTTAGTCGAGTATGAATGCGAGATCAATTTTTGGTTGAATACCTTATATATTAAATAATTGATAGCCAATTGAGGGGGAGTCAAAGAAAAGTAAAATGCTCAAAAGATGTGGAAAGAGTTACATCCCAATGAGGAGTGTGAAAACTACCACCACATGGAGAAAAAGAAGAAAGAAAAAGAAACCCCATGTATGCAAAGCAAATTTTTGTGTTTAAAAATGTTGATGAAATGCATAATGAAATACTTGACTCAGTCATATTTCATGGTTGGTATAAGGTGGGATTTTTGATAAAAGATGCTCGAAGAGCCACTCCTTCAACAGATTATCTAGATATATTATCTAACTTATCGGGGATTTCAAACATCTATTGATCTTTGTATTTCATTTTCTTTACCAAAATTGATGATTTGATAAAGGCATTACTCATAAGATCAGGTTAGATGTAATTGAAAGTGGTCAACTTTAAGAGTTTTAATTTTCATAAATTTTCGTTTCATTTTTGGGTATTTTTGATAGATTGGTATAATCTATTTCTTGTTGCATGAAACGATGACTTTTGTTTAAAGTTGATACGCTAAAGTGCTAACATACTCTTTCTGGTTATTATTTTTCTAAATTATTCTAATGAAAGAAATTTGGATTGAATGACATCTATGTGAATTCATTGTTCTTCAAAGCACTTAAATGGATTTCTTGATGGAATACAAATCGGTATTTGAAAAGTTTCCAAAATCTGGATTTGTTTCAAGAAATTATTTGATTTTTGCCTTCTGGTACCGGTACGCAATCTGCATTTTTGTTATATACCGGAACTGAGCTTCTATCTCTCTTTCTCTATGAACTAATGTTGTTAGTGATTTCCTCTTGTCTAGTATGTTCACTGTTTGACAATTTGTGACAAAAAGGGGGAGAAGAGAAATGACGGAGATAAGATCATCAAGAAAGGACAAACGAAAATGAAAAAATGGGGGAGAACGGAAAATGATGATCGTATCACAAAGGGGGAGAACATGGAGAACATGTTCGAGATGCTCAAGATAGGGGGAGATAAAAGAAAAGATTGAAAGAGCCGAAAAACAAAAGAACCAAAAGGACAAATCAAATGTAGGATTTTAATTTCTAACGACTAACGTTTGATTTTGGTTGGAGTTTTGTTTTGCACGAATTACATCACTTTAAGACTCCAAGTCCTAAGTCATAGAGTATGTTCTAGGACTGTTTGGTTCAAATGTAATTTTGTATTTATTGGATCTTTCACGCAAAGAAAATCAATGTTTTGGTGATGACATTGAATTTCGAATTTTTTGGTTTAAGATGAGTGACTTGAGCGCTTTTAAGTATTTTTGGGTTTTGTCACGAAATTGCCAAAGGGGGAGATTGTTACGGCATTTTGGTGTTGGCATATTTCGTGAGTCAAGTTAGTAAGTTGAGTCGGAGTCTTGAAGTGATCAAATTGTCAATCAGCAATCAAAGACTTAGAGAAGATTCAACAAGAGCTCAAGTTGACACTCAGTGTCTTGAGTCTTGAAGATTGAAGATAAAGAATTGTGGATCCTAAATAACTCTACACAAAAGAGATCCAGAAATTAAATACATGAGATAAACTCCTAAAACAGACTCTAGACTTAGACATCTGTAATCTCTGCACAAAGAAAGCATTCTTGACAAACAAAATCGTTAGATACCTCAAGAATTGAAACGTTCAAAACCAACTACAGAGATAGAGTTTTTCACATCATGACATTTGAAAAAAGTCAGATATGTAAGAGAATCATAATTAAAACCAACATATCTTCTAAGCAGTCAGAAACCAAATGTCAAAGTATGTTAGTCCAACATCAACTTGTTAGTCATATTACATGCCCAAATAGTTAGTCAAATAGTTAGTATAGAAGCATGTAAAATCAATCACAGAAGAAAAACCAAAGTTGAGTTGAAGTCATACTTACCTTGTCATTGATATTCACAATCTCATAGTTCAAAGTTCATTGTTGACTCTAACTTTCTCTCTCAAACTCTCTCCCCCTTTTTGTCACAAAACAAAGCCAAAACGTAGCAAGAGCTACAAAATGTAAGGAGAGTAAAAAGACGTAAAGTTCTAATAGTATGCACAAACTGAGAACTAAAAGTAAAATAAGAATCAATAATACTGAAATCTAAAAAATAATCCTGCACAAAAGAAAAAGAAAGTCAGTTTTCAGAATCGGAGTCTTCGCAACTTGTGCAACCGATCTTAGATATTATCTTTCGCATCCGCTTGTCCATTGAATTTATCTTCTTCGTGATTGTAATGTGAGCTGCTGTTGTTATTTCAAGCTCATTGGCAATCCTCTGTTGTTCTCTCAAAATTTGTTCCAGATGAACAGATAGTTGTTGCTGTGACTTAAAGATCGTATATAACGATGCTTCACCATCTGTGCCAGGTGCTTGCCGAGATGGTGATGATGCAGTCGTGCCTGTACCGGGCTTCGTTCCAGATGCAGAAGGTTGAGTGACATGTGGCAACTTGTGAAGGGATTTGACAATCGTGGACTCATCTATCATGCCCAGACATTGATGATAGGTTGTAGAAGTGACATCAACTTGAAATTTCTGTAAAATCCTCATTATAATCAGTGGAAATGGAATTCTTTCAGCAGGATGAGGATGCTCGACATATCGCGCCATTCTATTCCAGATGATGTACGGAATGTTGATATTCAATGCCGTTGCCTCTGACGGATGTCCTATGAGATACAAGAACAACAACCGTTCCCATCTCACAACCTTCGTCTGCATGTTTGGAAGTATATTGTAACACGTGATGAAGTTTAAGAAGCGATATTCAAGACGAAGTTCTTTAGATCGAACAGATTTTTCGGTTGATTGAGTTCCCTCGAGACAAATTCCCTCGATAACTTTTCGCCATAAAGTGTTTGTCAAATTTACTCCTTTCAGGTAGTGAGCTCCTGTCTTGCTAGCTTCCATTCCCAAAACCTCACCAATCAATTGTGGAGTGATCTTAAACCTTGTGCCTTGGATATTCGTGTAGAACTCCATAGGACCGTTCTCAAATTCCCGAAGATGCCGTGCATTGGTATAGAAGGTCCTCACATGGTGCAGGCAGTAGCCGAGAGTTTCTGGGAAGCGACACACTTGAATGAGATTCGCTTGTTCAATCAAAATACCAAATTCAGGGCAGTGACCTCGTAGAGCCTCAATGTTCACGTGCCTTTCGCCAATGCATTCGCGATGTGCAAACGCTCTAAGACGATCATTGTTAACAAATACTTCTTCAACACGGGGCGGAGAGTCAGGAGCAATTGGCGGGTCAACACTGGTGTCCTGTCTTAGTCCATAACGTCGAGCAAGTCGTTTCCGTTTCACAGAGATAGTTGGAGCAGACATAGGAGCTTTCCCAGTGTCAATGGGAGCCTTTCCTTTTTGTCTTGAGGCAGTCGGCAATACCTCATCATCATCATCATCCGTTAACATATCCCAGTGAATTTCATTCTCGTTTTCTTCAAGTTCAGTGTCACTAATGACATCAACTTCTCCCTTCTTTTGGAGTTTCTTGGCCCTTTTTAATTTATTAGTTGCTCTAGTGTGCACCATCGTAACCAGTAGCAGAATTAACCAGGAGAAGGCCATTGATTCTAGTGCTTAGGTTTGAGAAGGTGTCCTGTGAAACCAACTCAAGAACATAGAAAAATTGTCAATTTCGAAAAATTTGAAAAACATTGTACCTAGACAATCATATTCATGTAGAGAAGCCAAGAATCAAATTAGTTTTCCAAAAAGAATTTTAAAACTAGATCAATTTCATGATTTCCGAAAATTCCTCTTTTATGCCCTAAAACCGAATTTTTAGAAATCGAAGGCTAAAAACTCGTTAATCTTGAGAAAACCCAGCATAAAAGCAAAACTAATTGACTCAGAGATCTTATTTCAAAAGAAATTTGATCAAAAACCAATCACAAACGAAAAAGATCCAAGATTTCAACTCACGTTTGATAAAAAACTGTAAAAACCGAGTTTTGATCAAGAAAACTTACTTGAATCCGAAGAACCTTGAGTTTTGAAGTTCCAAGAAGCAAGAAATCTAGAGAGAGAAACTCTAGAGGCTTGAAAACCAGAGATTAGGGTAAAGAAATCAAAAATCTGTATGTTTCTATATAATACCCTAGCCGCGATCCGGATTGGTCGAGCATGTGATCCGGATCGGCCATCCGCAGAAAAAATCCTGCGTTCGGGATCCGGATCACTTGACCCGATCCGGATCGGCTACACCTTTTTCTCCAGAAAAATTCAGAAAAATTCCATAAAATCCAGAAAAAGTGTGTAAGCACATTACCATGTCAACTTTAAACAAACGACATCGTTTCACACAACAAGAAATAGATTATGCAAAATCTATCAATAATATCCAAAAATGAAACGAAAATTTACGAAAGTTAAAACACTTAAAGTTGAACAAATTCAATTACATCTATCCTGATCTTATGCGTAATGCCTTTATCAAATCATCAATTTTGGTAAAGAAAATGAAATACCAAGATCAATAGATGTTTGAAATCCCAAATAAGTTAGATAATATATCTAGACAATCTGTTGAAGGAGTGGCTCTTTGAGCATCTTAAATCAAAAATCCCACCTTATACCAACCATGAAATACGACTGAGTCAAGTATTTCAATATGAGTTTCATCAACAATTTTCAAAGCAAAAATTTGCTCTTCATTCATGGGGTAGATATTTTTCTTTCATTTCCTCCATGTGGTGGTAGTTTTCACACTCCTCATTGGGATGTAACTCTTTCCACATCTTTTGAGCATTTTACATTTCATTGACTCCCCCTCAATTGGCTATCAATTATATAATATATAAGGTATTCAACCAAACCATTGATCTCGAATTCATACTCGACTAAGCAATCAAATATGATAATGACTATACCAAGAGATCAGTGAGAGAGAAATTGACTTTGATCACTAAAAAGATGGTTTAATTAACGTAAATGATCATTGCAACATTGAAATATTATGACATCAAAAGCATAATAATTTTCTAAATGCATAAAAGGATGCAATTAAAGTCAATTATGATTTATGCTCAATTAGTGTGCTATGTACAGAACATAGATAAAGAACAAAACAAAACAAGAACATAAACAAAACCTAATCTAAGCAAAGGTTTCAAAAGAGTTTATTTCAAGGAAAGCATGCCAATTGCTTTACGCAAGTGAATAAAACGTTTTTGATCCAAAGGTTTTGTTAAGATGTCGGCTAATTGATCCTCAGTTGAAATGTATGACAGTTGAAGAATGTTTGATTCAACTAGCTCTCTAAGAAAATGATATCTAAGTTCAATATGTTTTGTTCTAGAGTGCAACACAGGGTTTTTTGAAATGTTAATAGCACTAGTGTTGTCACATAAAATGGTTACCGAAGATGTTGAAATCCGGAAATCGCTCAACACGCTTTTCATCCAAATCAATTGAGTTGAACAACTTCCTGCAGAAATGTACTCCGCTTCGGCAGTCGAGAGTGCTATGCAGTTCTGCTTTTTACTGTGCCATGCAACAAGGCAGTGGCCGAGATAGAAGCATGCACCACTCGTGCTTTTCCGATCATCCACCGATCCAGCCCAATCGGCATCTGAGTATCCAACAATATCCAAAGTCGTTCCCATAGGATACCAAATTCCGAAATTGATTGTACCTTTGATATACCGGATGATCCGTTTCACCGCTTTCAGGTGAACCTCCTTCGGTGCTGATTGATATCTCGCACAGATCCCAACACTGAAGGATATATCCGGGCGACTAGCCGTGAGATATAGTAGACTTCCAATCATACTGCGGTAAAAGTCATCAACCAACAAGAAAATATACCATTTACCTCCCAGAGATGGTTGACGAGTTGGCCCCATTAAGTCCATATGCAACAGTTCCAAAGGCCGTTTTGTACCTATGTGGTTCAAGTTCTTGTGTGCAGTCCTAGACTGTTTTCCTTTTTGGCAACCGCCACACACAAGGTTTTGATCAAAAGAAAGTTTTGGAACCCCCTTGACCACATCTTTATTCGAAATTCTAGCAAGTTCCTTAAAGTTTATGTGACCTAGCCTTTCATGCCAAAGAGTTTCATTTTTCAAAGATGCTAGGTTACATTTTTCAGAAATCTTAGTAGGAACTACATAACAGTTGTTTTCTGATCTAACCCCCTTTAGAAAGAAAGCATGGTTCAAGTCAGTTACAGTGCATTTATCAGAAGAAAAATTAACTGAATAACCACTATCACACAGTTGACTTATGCTTATGAGGTTAGTCTTAAGGCCATGAACAAATAACACATTATCTAGAACCGGGCCGTCTGGAATAGCTACCGTTCCCCTTCCAACAATTTTGGAAGACCGACCATCTCCGAAAACAACAAGTCCTCCGGAGTTTTTCTCAAAAGTTTGAAAACAATTTTTATCGCCGGTCATATGTCGGGAACACCCGCTATCCAGGTACCAAGACGAACTATCATATGCATGCAAAGAAACATTAGTAGCAAGACAAGGGTAGACTTCACCTTTGCGCACCCAAACCTTTTTGGAATGCGTCGGTAATGATCGTGAAGTTGATCTCCTAGGTGAAAGCGTCTTGCTTGAAGAATTGCTGCTCCTTGATGATGTCGTCTTGAGCGGTGAGCTATCAAGGCTCTTTTCCTTCAAATAGTTGCAGTTGTTTTCCGAGGAATCGCCTTCTTGGTAGTCATTGCAAGAGGTGCTTGAGGTGTGCGTTTGGCTTCCGTCTTGCAATTTCTCCTTATGTGCCCTGAAATGCCACAACGAAAACATACCTTGGTTCTTGTCGATTCCGAGGAGGATGAAGTAGGCTTGTTGTCGTTGCTTGTCGTGAATTCCGGTGTCGGAGGAGGAGGTACCGACTGAGGCACAAATACTGTCCCACTCGAACTTGGAATGTCTCCAGTTTGAGTGTATCCGAGGCCGAACTTATTTACTTGACCGAGACCAAGAAGTCTGTCCAACTTACTCCTTCCAGAAGAAAATCTCTTTAAGTCATCCTTCAGTTGGCGTATGGTCTCCGTCATTTGCAATTTTTCCTGTCGAGCCTCGCCGTTGAGCTTCAAGAAGTAATTTGCTTTGTTCACCATATCCATATAATTCTTCTCGAGTTGCTCATTGGACTCTTGAAGGGAAACATTTATTTTAACTAGATTGTCCCTTTCCACTTCAAGATCGGTTGAGTGAGAGGTTACCCTTTTTACTTCATCTTCAAGATCCTGTAATCTCTCTTTCAACCCCTTGTTTTGCTTAGCCAGTTTCTTTGAATCCCTCAAAAGCTTATGGTAGGCTAAAACAAAATCTTCACCTTCCGAATCATCTGATTCATCGTCCGTTGCAATCTTTTCATCAGTGGAGTTGGACAGTGAGTCAGATATACTTGCCATTAAGCACATGAAGGGTGAAGGTTTAGTGGACGCGTGGAAAGCTGTCGCGTTATCTTCTTCATCACTTGAGGATGACTCATTTGACGTGGAGTTGTCATCCCAAGTAACAACTTGCATCGCTTTCTTCTTAGCCGGATTCTTGTTGGGACATTCTGTTGCAATATGGCCGTAGCCTCGACATTTGAAACACTGAACTTGTCCCTCAGAACTTTTCTTATCCTTTGAGAAGTTCTCTTGATTTCTTGACTTGTGATATGAAGGACCCTTGCCTTTCTTCGTCTTTCCGAAGGATTGAGGTTTGCTTGAATTTCCCCTTCGGAAGTTGCGGCGAAATTTCCTTGTCAAGAGAGCAAGCTGCTTCTCAAAGTCTTCCATAGAAAGGTTCTCGTCATCGTCCGAGGAAGATGAATCCGCGTCTTCTTCTTTAGTTGATTTCAATGCGTAACCTGAAGACTTAGAAGAGGATGCCTTTCCAGAAGAATAGTTAGTAGGAAATGTCATTTCATAAGTTTGTAAAGCACCTACTAATTCTTCTACACGCATTTCGTCCGGGTGTTTAATTGTTTCAATGGCTGCGACCTTCGGGCGAAATCGTTCAGGAAGAGTTCTTAGAATTTTTCTTACAACTTTAAATTCTGGAATCTTCTCTCCCAAGTTAGCACATGAGTTTACGATATCTTGCAATCGTGTGTAATAATCAGTGAAGGATTCATTCTCTGCCATAGAGATAGAGTCAAACTTGCTCGTGAGCATTTGCAGTTTCTGAATCTTCACTAGGTTAGTTCCCTCATGCGTAACTTGAAGAACATCCCAGATTTCTTTCGCAGTCTCACATGCCGAGACGCGAGAGAACTCAGTTTGTGACAAAGCATTAAATAGAGCATTAATTCCTTTGCCATTGTAAGAAGAAGAATCTATCTCTTCCTTGGTCCATTTCGACCTAGGTTTTAAGGTGCGAACATCATCTAAAATTTCAGTTGGATTAGACCATCCTAATTCAATTGATTGCCACACCCTTTCGTCGATGGAAATTAAAAAGGCTTTCATCCGCACTTTCCAGTACGCATAATTTGTTCCATCAAAGAAAGGGGGTCGATTGATGTTTCCACCTTCAACCATTGTTTACAACCCTATTCCCGCTCTGATACCACTTGTTGGGTTTAGGTTAATAAGGATCTAAATAGGGGAAAAAACACCTAGAGGGGGGTGAATAGGTGTAAACAATAAACACTCAAAAAATCATTGCGCAAATAAACCCAATGCGGAAAAATAAAATAACACGCAAGATTTTTACGTGGAAAAACTCCAAACCGGAGTAAAAAACCACGGGACCGATAACACGGCGAAATCCACTAGAGTTAACACACGTACAAGGTGATATACCGTACTCACAGACGACTCAACCTTTTACCATACGCCCCTAGTCGATCTTCTCCGCTCGCTCCGCGACGCTTCTCGAATCCACGATCCGCGCCCAACGCTGAATCCACAGCGTCCAACGTCGAGTCCACGACGTCCAACCGAATCCACGGTCTTCACCCAATGACACGCTTCGAATCCACGAACGTACCTCGCTCCGAATCCACGAGAGCGGTTGCACCTTGAATCCACAAGGCCACGCGAGTCCACGCGCCGATTTTGGGATAAATCGTTGTTTTTTAGGGTGGTGATGATCCGCCGAATACTTAGATCAAAGATAGATCGGAAATACCATCTAAGTATTCATTGATTTGATTCTACTCAAAATGTGAGTATGAAAAACCTAGAATCAAACCAATCAATATAGATGAAGAAACATAGAATGAATCTATTGATTTCCTTTCTTCTCTATATGTGGATCTAAGGCCGTATGAAATGATATTTGATAATGACGGCTCAATTTTTTTTTTTATTCTTCATAACCCTAGAAATGAATAAGAGGGCTATTTATAGGTTAGAAACCCTAGGAAGAATATTCGGATCAAAAACAAACTTTTCTGGAAAGAAATCCCGTCGGCGATCCGGATTGGAATTGGCGATCCGGATTGCAGAAGCATAAACCACGGTTTCCAGAAAAATGCTTGTTCGGGATCCGGATCGTAGTCCCCGATCCGGATTGTTCATACAGTTTCACCAAAACACCATGTTCGGGATCCGGATTGCAGAGGCTGTGATCCGGATTGAAGCAGTGTATGAACAACACATCTTTCGGGATCCGGATTGCAAGATCTGATCCGGATCCTGAACATGTCCCATGTCCAGTTTTTGATGTTAAAACAAATAAAACCTCTTCCAGGTGTTTCTACACTATAAGAAGTATTCGGATCATCAAAATTCTTTAGTTAAACGTACCTGATCCTTTTGAATTCTTCTTTCTTGAGATTGAGGTATACGATCCAAAGTTTCTTCATCTTCAATCTTCAAGACTTAATACATTCACGAAATACGCCAACTCAAATTCCGTAACACAAAACAATTCCAAAATGCCCGCTGTGTCCCAACATTCGGGCGCCCGAAAGTTTTCGGGCGCAAACAGTGCGGCCCGGCCCGAACTTTCGGGCGCGCACAGTAGCCCGGCCCACTCGGCCCACGACCGCACACCAGATCCGGTCGGACCGCACACCCGTCCGACCCGCTCCACACGCTGACACGTGTCCCCGAACACCGAACAGGCAACCCGGCCGCTCCCCTCGCGCCACGTGGCCGTCCTCTGGTCAACGGGTAGTTGGCGCTGGCCAACGGGCGGCCGCCACGTGGCGCACGCGTGCGCCACGTCGGCGCCGTGGCCGCCACGCCCGCCGGCACCGCCGCCTGCCGCCTGCCGCCTGCGCGCCTGCCCCGCCGCCTGCCGTCCGTACGCACACAGTAGCTCGCCTAATCCTCGCTCGCCACGTGTCCAAGGAATAACTTCGCTGAACCTGGTGCACAACAACTCCAACACCGCGCCAATGAACAACTGCCACGTGTCCCAATCCGGTCCACCGTACACCGCGCACCGCCCTTCCTGCCGCGCACAGTGGCGCGCCCAATCCCCGCGCGCCACGTGTCCACCCTCTCGCTCACTGCACCCGGTGCACCCGACTTCATGTACCGAACCAATAGAAAGATGCCACGTGTCCACCTCCGGTCCACCGTACACCCCGCAATGCTCCGTGGACCGCGATCTGTGAACCATCCAATGGGAAGCCGCCATGTGGCACCCCGCTCTGGTGCACGCCGGCGCGTGGACCGCGCGCCTGCCCGCGCCCCTGCCCGCGCGCTGCGCGCTGCCCGCCGCCGCGCTGCCGCCTGCCCGAGGCAGCGCCGCCGCTCTCCGCCGCTGCCCGCCGCCGCCGGCGATCGCCGGAGTTACTGTTCCGGCAGTGAACAGTACCCCGTGCCCAAAAAGTCAAGTAGGTAGTTCATTTTGACCGTTTTCGCGCGCTGAATCCGAATTTGACGTCCGTTTCGCCAAATTCCAACTCTAAAAATTGCCGAAGGCTCCCGGAAGTGTATTCTTAGTCCAAACTTCGTGCGGAGCCCAATTTAAATATCCGATTCGCGCGAAACCACTTCTAAACCCTCCACGGGGTCCTCCGATCACTCACATGATCCATTTGGGCCCGAAGTCCAACTCTTGTGCCCAATTATGCCCCAAACACCTCCAACACACCATGTAGGCCTCCAACAGCCACCCCAAAGCACTGTAGCAGCTCTGCGGAGATCCGGGTCATCACATCCTCCCCCACTAAAAGAAAGTTTCGTCCTCGAAACTAAAGTCGTTCCTCAACACGGAATCTCAACCAAATAAAGGGGGGTAAACATCCAATCATCCACCACTCAAGCTCCCAAGGCTGACAAGTACCTCCTCCAAAGGCGCGATGCGGTCCTCGGGTCTCCATCTAGAACAACATAAAGGCGGGCACTCTAGAGACACCGCACCAACTCAACCAAGTGCAGCTGGGCTAACTGCTCGAGCTATCAAGTAATCTGCATCGGTACAAGCCTCCGCTCTTCCCAAGGCCTCAGATGATCCAACCACAAGTCCATCGGCACACAAGCTTGATCCAAGTACCTCTGTACTCCCGGGCATCCATTATAAATCCTCCAACTGATCACGTACACTCTGATCTCTAATCCAAAAATAATCAGGGTGTAGAAACACCTCCCCCAACTCTCGGGCATCAGCACACAACTATAAGCAGTCGAGAGAACCAGATCACAAATCAATTCTCGGGAAGACCCAGTACCCTTGCAGCTGGTAAATCCAATCCTCCAGGCTCGAAAAAGGGTACTTGCCCAGATGATCACTTCATCAAATTCCGGGAGTTGCGTCCTCAGCTTCCAACCCCGTAATATGCAAGGCAATTTCCAAAGAAAAGAGCCCTACCCAGGAGGGGGTCCTCGCCCGGTCGCTCCCAAATCTTGACCAACCGAGCGAACCATTCAGCCAGGGTCTATCATCCAAAGATTCCTCAGTGACACGATCATACGTCACATCTGCCTCGACAGTCCATACAGCGCCAGCTGCGGAGTCAACAACACAACCCCAAATAGCTCTCCGGCTCCGGGTATCCGCCACCACAGTGGCCCTATCGGGGTGATATTGGATGCTTGCCACAAATCCAACTGTAGCTTCATAGCTACTATGGGAGGTATCACGTATCACAATTCCATCTCCCAACACTGGCGATGCAGAAATCAGGGCTGGTATCAATCTCATCACCAATTCGTCGAGCTCTGCTGGCACTATCCGGCTCACAAGCTCCTCACCTCAATAAATAACTGCCGGTCTCAGCCATTCTCGCATAACATCCCTTTTGGCTGGACTCCACCACCGCCTCTTATGGCTAGACTAAGTGATCCACGAAGATATGCTCTCGAAGCTAAAACTTGTGCCACAACAACTTGGCATACCGCTTCTTCCTCACAGACCTTGTTACACCATCTACAAGTACCCCACCAGCTCTAAACCATACAGAGATGGGGTAAAATCAAAATATCCCAGAAGAATATCTCCAATAATCCTTCCCAGTGCAGCAGGAACACACAATTCCTCAAATCTCAAAGACGACATGGCAATAGTCATTCCAGTTGTCCTTACTGCACTCACAATGCCCCTACCGGGTCCAGAACACCATCTTGGCGGAATACGCTACTTTATGATTCCAAAAAGATACATGTATTATCAGCAACAACTGCCGGAGTATAACTCCACCAAAAGGTCCTAAACAATATGCAAACTTGCCTGCGGTCACACCATACAAGGACCCTCACTGTCGTGTGTCCACGACGTGACATCACCACCGTGTATCAACGGTGTGGCATCACCACCGTACATCAACGGGGTGGCACTAGGTCGAACAGACCCTCGATCCATCAGATCCTGCGACTGCGCCATCAGCTCTGTCGGCTCTACAGGTGATATCCAATGAGGCGCTATCGGGGTTGGCGTGGTTCCCTGAACCACGTCAGTCGCAATCTCAATCTCCCTAATCGACGGCATCATTATCAGCTCCGGTTGAATCACACCCGGGATCTCATGATGACAGGGATATCCTTGCGTCCCGGTGCCGCCGTAAGCACCTCTCGCATTGTCGCTACAACTTGTGTGCTCTGACTGTCTCAAAGAACAAGTCTCTAATGTCTGCCTTGCAGAAGATCATAATCTTCTCTCTCCGCAGTCATACACCATGTGGCACTATGCCAACCAATTCCACGCACTGGGTCAAACACTGAACAGGCACAAATATCAATGAATCCGCCGATACCGCTCGGGGTCTCAACTGCACTGGGCATGATCCACAAGCCTCCCTCACATGCACCACCCCAACAGGAACCTGTACCTCTAGTGCATGTGGTAACAAATCTACCTCTAGTCCATGCAGGGATGCATCATGCTCTAACTCTGGCTGCTGTGATGAAATCACACCTGCGACGACCCAATCTACTGCCTTGGTGCCCTCCACCCAGGCAGCACAGTCTCAACCGCTCAATGTAGGTGGTCGTCACTTAATCTGCCTGAAAATCAAGGCTATCCACAAAAGGAGCACAATTCTCTGCCTTTGCTCATACTGAGGTGATGAACACGGTCTTTCGCAGACAATAAACCCACGCCACCGCTGCGCCACTCTGATAACGATGCGGATGTTGTCACCGGGGTCCACCTGACTTCTGACATCTCAGAAAGTCCACTATTGCAATCGTCATATGACAAAGCACAATTGATTCCTGCAATTCCTCATTCAATTATCCTTACTCAGCTCACCCCTCAAGTACATCTATTGTACCCCAAGCATGCAGGTTAATAATCACAAAGGGTAACCTTCTTTTGGGTAAGCTTTACATAATCCATCCACAAGGATGTCCACCATCTAGGAAGGAACACGAAAGTGCCTCTGCCAGCCGATCTGTCCTCCAACACTTAGCGCCAGACGCCTCTATCTAGAACTCGCCTCTGGCGGCAGATCCCTATCCAAAGGAACTGCAACAGTACGCTCCACACACAATACCTACTCCATCGAGGCATCCAAAATCCAAACAGAGGGATCAGATAAACTAAAAGGGTATTCTGGCGCAATCCACTCCCAGTCGCACACATCCTATGCGCTTCGTCCCTCGAAACCTGGAGCGTACTGTTCAACAACTGCCTCAATTCCCCAGCACAGGGGGACCCTCAATTGATCACTCCATCACCACCAACCATGATTTTGCCTCCAAAGGCTCTAACTCAAATCCATAAATCAGGGTGGTTTATCTGCCAAAACTGGCTCCATCCATTGATGATGTCCCACAACTCATCCACTATCAGCAATCCACCCCGCCTCGGTGCTGCAACACAAAACATTAGCACGGAGGGGGCCACTCGCTCCATCGGCGCCTCAGAAATCACTGCCGCTGAGAATACTATAACCAGGTGGTCTCAGGAGAAAAACACTGTCGGGCTGCCCACTGCTCCGACAACTGTGTCACCTAGACCAGCGGCTCACTCTGCCGCTGATATACCTCAGACAATCCTGTCATCGGGGCCTGAAGCTCTCTAACCTCAATCCGGGTATCCAGCCCCAAAACAATCCGCTCAAACTCCACTGCTGTGACGAGTGCGCACCAATCCGCACAACGCGTCGGGGAGACACCGCTCACCACGACCAACTGCACCACAGCACAAAACAAAACTCGACCCAATCCGGCGAGAGTCTAGAGCATGTCAACCGTTCCGCCGCATTATGTTGTCTGCAGCCAACATAATTGCTTAGGAGAATAAACATGCCAATCACCCATCCCATCACTTGGGAGAGGTATAAAACTCAATCAGGACTCTCGCAAAACTCACGACTCTCACGAAGTCATCCTAGGGTCCAACCATAAGCCTAGGGTTTCTACAGTCCCAATTGACCTATCCCTAAGCTCTGATACCAACTTAATCTGTCACGCCCCGGGGTCGAAACTGCGACCCGGGCTCGCCAACAGATCCGCCACCTATGCTAAAACCCGCATAGGCGAAGCGTCTAACCTGCAAAAGATAGTACTATAGCTACACAAATATCAGAGCTGAAATAAAATGCTGTAAAATAAAATCCAATCACTGTACATCATGAAATAAAGTACAATATCCATTCCCTCAAATACAGATAATCATCATACAATGTCCTCAGTACAGCATCTCTCGACTATAAAAGGAGATAAACTAAAACTATAGTACATCAGTCTCTCCAAATACAAAAGATCTCTCTCCTCCAGATAAACAGTAAAAGCCAGCCAACAGCTACGAGGAATCTCCAACCAGGGGATACAGCTACACTCCTCGGGTGGTAACGATCTAGCTCGTGACTCCCTCGCCCCGAACAACGACCGAAGATCAGCAACTCCAATGAGGACTCTGCAAAACAGGGGGGAGAAAAGAAGAGGAAACAACAGTGGGGGTGAGAACCACTAGTAAACCAGTAGCCTCCCCCTGTGGGTAAAGCCTCAAGCTCCGGCGTACCCACTAAGTCTACTAGAGGCAAGAAAAGGGCAGGTAGTAAAGCTGTAAACAGAACTACTGAATGAAAGGGGAAACCACAACAAGTATGCCTCTAAATGCAATACCGAAGGAAATGACGGTATGAATGCACCAGGAAACAACATCTGGCTAAATAGACCCAATCTAGTGCCACCAGTAAACTGGTACTGCCTGCTCTGCCATCACTCACAACTCACCAACTGACCGGAACCCAACACGGTCTAAAGCCTACTCCGGAGTGGCACTCGAGGGGAGCGACCCACACGAGTAAAGTATCACTGTATCAAGCATCTCTGTAACCAATATCTCACAATAGCAGGACTGGATCATGACAATGATCAAAGTGGGAAACTCCGTCCACTAATGAAACCCCGATCCGATACAATAATACTCAAAAGTGGGAAATACCATCCACTAGAGAAATCTAATACCCAATCTGATGCAATAGTAAACATCCGGTCAACCGCCCAAAGTCCGCGGTCACCGCAATAACCCCCAACCCACAATTGGGTGAAATAATCAAGATCTGGTCAACCGCCTACTGTCCGCGGTTGCCGCAATAGCCCACAATCCAACATCAGGTACACCCTATCACTGACCCTCAGGTCCCAGCTACACTATCCCAAACCTCTGCTCGAACCCGAGCAACATGACTCGAAAGTCTAAATAAAAAGGAGAAAGAGAGCAATCATGGTTTCTCCTAAGTCAAATCCCAATATGATAGTGTAGCAATAAAATAGTGGCCTATCTAGATGTCCAATTAAGCATGCAAAAGTCCTCAGGCAATAAGAAATGGAGAATAGCACATAACAGTTTTGCAGGTGTAACGAATAATAAATCCGCATAAATATGTCCATCAAACTAATATCATCGGTCAACTACACATGCAAATAATCCCTGACCCATAATAAATCTCACAGTGGCACCCGCACATTGATGTGTCATTATGTCCTGACAATTAATCATTTAATCCATTCTCATAAAACCTGGGTGCTAAAGTAGCATGGCAATTATCAATAATAAATTACCCCAATGATCATGTTCCTACAGAAATATTATTCCCATAATGTCCCCAACATTCTATATTCACAAAATTAATCTCAGATGATAGGCTCACATTTATATCAGGCAAACATGCAGGATACTTAATCATTAAACTCAACATTGGGGGTTTTCTAATAAACTTAGTAAGTAAGCCAGGTGTAGAGGCATGCAACAACCACCCACCTGAAGCGCTAACTGTCCGGGTCCGTACAGCTGAAAATGCCAAAAACTCCAATCCTGCGCTCCAACAAATACAGTATACCCGAAACACTCCTGGCACAACACAAAGTCCACTAAATACATTTAGGTTCCCAAATATTGCTTTAATTAACCCATACAACAACAGTCCCGAAACTGTTAAATTATCACCTGCAGAAAGTGCCCAGAAAAATCCCATAAAAATATCACAGCGATCCTCGCATCGATAGCTTCGAAACGGTACCTTGCACGCCCAAATCCGAGTTCGGTAAGTCAAGTTATAAATTCGGCAAGGTGGTAATCCAAACATCAAACTGTGAAGAAAAACTGCACACTGTACACTGAGAAAACAGTAATTTTCACCTTCGAGACAATTTCCTAAAATCCCAGAAAAATCACCACTGTGTTCCTCGCGACGAGTAGATCAAAATCGACTCTTGAATCGCCTCGATCCGATGTTCCTAGGCTGAGATATAAAATCGGCAAGTTGGTGCTGTCCAAAATCCACCACAGAAAAATGGGGGTCAAAGATGCCTCGGGAAACGTGCCAAAAGCTCGAAACGGAAAAGCGCGATCAAAATGAAAGTTGAAGCCTTATCTGTAAGGAGTCAGTCGGCGCAAGAATCACTGGAAAAGGACCTCGGGGTAGACCAGGGGAGCCAAAACATCACTGCTGCGCCGAAGAAGGAAACAGGAAATGCAACGTTGCGCCGCACCGTAAAATGGAGAACCTCGGGATTCGTGCCTCCTAAAATCCTAGAACTTGGCAGGAAGATCAAGCATCAAGTGGTGAACAAATCTCCTTAAGGTGGCTCGGGCAGAAGAGGTCGGTTTGGGAGAAAAGAACCAAAGAAGAGGGCTCGGGTTGGCTATTTATAGGCCATTCCAAAACAATTCCAAAATGCCCGCTGTGTCCCAACATTCGGGCGCCCGAAAGTTTTCGGGCGCAAACAGTGCGGCCCGGCCCGAACTTTCGGGCGCGCACAGTAGCCCGGCCCACGACCGCACACCAGATCCGGTCGGACCGCACACCCGTCCGACCCGCTCCACACGCTGACACGTGTCCCCGAACACCGAACAGGCAACCCGGCCGCTCCCCTCGCGCCACGTGGCCGTCCTCTGGTCAACGGGCAGTTGGCGCTGGCCAATGGGCGGCCGCCACGTGGCGCACGCGTGCGCCACGTCGGCGCCGTGGCCGCCACGCCCGCCGGCACCGCCGCCTGCCGCCTGCCGCCTGCGCGCCAGCCCCGCCGCCTGCCGTCCGTACGCACACAGTAGCTCGCCCAATCCTCGCTCGCCACGTGTCCAAGGAATAACTTCGCTGAACCCGGTGCACAACAACTCCAACACCGCGCCAATGAACAACTGCCACGTGTCCCAATCCGGTCCACCGTACACCGCGCACCGCCCTTCCTGCCGCGCACAGTGGCGCGCCCAATCCCCGCGCGCCACGTGTCCACCCTCTCGCTCACTGCACCCGGTGCACCCGACTTCATGAACCGAACCAATAGAAAGATGCCACGTGTCCACCTCCGGTCCACCGTACACCCCGCAATGCTCCGTGGACCGCGACCTGTGAACCATCCAATGGGAAGCCGCCACGTGGCACCCCGCTCTGGTGCACGCCGGCGCGTGGACCGCGCGCCTGCCCGCGCCCCTGCCCGCGCGCTGCGCGCTGCCCGCCGTCGCGCTGCCGCCTGCCCGAGGCCGCGCCGCCGCTCTCCGCCGCTGCCCGCCGCCGCCGGCGATCGCCGGAGTTACTGTTCCGGCAGTGAACAGTAACCCGTGCCCAAAAAGTCAAGTGGGTAGTCCATTTTGACCGTTTTCGCGCGCTGAATCCGAATTTGACGTCCGTTTCGCCAAATTCCAACTCTAAAAAATGCCGAAGGCTCCCGGAAGTGTATTCTTAGTCCAAACTTCGTGCGGAGCCCAATTTAAATATCCGATTCGCGCGAAACCACTTCTAAACCCTCCACGGGGTCCTCCGATCACTCACATGATCCATTTGGGCCCGAAGTCCAACTCTTGTGCCCAATTATGCCCCAAACACCTCCAACACACCATGTAGGCCTCCAACTGCCACCCCAAAGCACTGTAGCAGCTCTGCGGAGATCCGGGTCATCACAGCAAATGCTTACGAGCAAATTTGATTCAATTCATATAGCAGAAAATGAATCTTTTTCAGATTATTATACACGATTGCAAGATATCGTAAATACATGTGCTAACTTGGGAGAGAAAATTTCAGAATCTAAAGTTGTAAGAAAGATTTTGAGAACTCTTCCTGAAAGATTTCGCCCTAAGGTCGCAACCATTGAAACAGTAAAACACCCGGACGAAATCAGAGTAGAAGAATTAGTTGGTGCACTTCAAACTTATGAAATGACTTTTCTTACTAACTATTCTTCTGGAAAGCCTTCCTCTTCTTCTAAGTCTTCAGGTTTTGCATTAAAATCAATAAAGGAAGAAGACACGGATTCGTCCTCCTCAGACGCTGATGATAATCTATCTATGGAGGATTTCGAGAAACAAATTGCATTCTTGACAAGGAAATTTTGCCGAAGTTTTTGAAGGAAAAATTCAAGCAAACCATCATCCTTCGTTAAGTCCAAGAAAGGCAAAGAAAATTCAAGCTTTAAATCAAGAAAGCAAGAGGGTTCTTCAAAGGACAAGAAGAACACCGAGGGACAAATCCAGTGCTTCAAATGCCGAGGTTTTGGCCATATCTCAACGGAGTGTCCCAACAAGAATCCGTCAAAGAAGAAGGTTATGCAAGCCGTCACGTGGGATGACACTTCCACTTCTGATGAGTCATCTTCCAGTGATGAGGATAACAACGCCACTGCATTCATTGCATCCACAACTTCACCTTTCGTGTATTTTTCAGCGACTTCCTCTAGTTCGTTATCCATCTCCTCCTTGAATGAAAAAACTGCAACGGATAATGAACCAAGCGATTCCGAAGGTGAAGACTTTGCTTTTGCCTATCATAAATTATTAAAGGATTCAAAGAAATTGGCAAAGCAAAATAAAAGTTTGAGAAGAAGATTGTGCGATCTTGAAGAACAATCTAAAAAGGCAACTTCTTTTTCAAACGCTCTTGAAGAGGAAAGGGACAACTTGATCAAGATAAACACTTCCCTTCAAGAGAAGAACGAGCATTTCGAGAAGGAACATATCAAATTGGTGGATAAAGCAAATCACTTCTTGAAGCTCCACTCCAGGGCTCAACAAGAAAAATTGGAGATGACAAAGACCATATTCCAACTTAAGGAAGATTTGAAGCCATTCTCTTCAGGAAAGAGCAAGTTGGATAAATTGCTTGGTCTCGGTCAAACGAATCGGTTGGGTCTTGGATACGCTCGAACCGGTGAGGATCCAAGCTCGAGTGGTACGAAGTTTGTGCCTTAGTCGGTAGCTCCTCCTCCGACAAAAATTACCGCAGCCAACGTTGACAAGCCTACCTCATTTCGTTTAGGACCAACGTTTACAAAGGTATGTTATCGTTGTGGTTTTGTAGGGCACATTAGACCAAATTGCAAGTATAGAGTCAAGCGGACAAATCAAGCAAAACTTGCAACAACTACCAACAAGTTCATCCACTAGAAATTTCGCAAGAACCATCCACAGGTGAAGAACAATGGTAGTACACCACCAGAGACGACATCGTCATGGAACTTAAAGAAACGTGATCAAACATACAAGACGCGTTCACCAAGGAGATCAACTTCACGATCATTGCTGACGTATTCCAAAACTCGTAAGGTTTGGGTGTGCAAAGGTGAAATTTTTTCTTGTCTTTTCATTCATACATCACTACATGCATATGACAATTCGGCTTGGTATCTAGACAGTGGTTGTTCCCGTCACATGATTGGTGATAAAAACTATTTTCAATCTTTAGAGAAAACCTCCGGAGGACTTGTAGTTTTCGGAGATGGATGATCTTCAAAAATAGTTGGCAAAGGAACAATTGCTATTCCAGATGGCCCGGTTTTGAACAATATTTTATTTGTTGAAGGCCTTAAGACTAACCTCATAAGCATTAGTCAATTGTGTGATAATGGTTTTTAGTTAATTTCTCTTCTGTTGAATGCATTGTAACTAACGAAAACCATTCATTCTTTTTGAAAGAGGTTAGATCTCAAAATGACTACTATGTAGTTCCTAATAAATTTTCTGAACATTGTAACATAGTGTCACTTGATAATGAAACACTTTGACATGAAAGACTAGGTCACATAAATTTTAAAGAACTATCTAGAATATCTAATAAAGACATGGTTAGAGGTGTCACGCCCCGCGGTCGAAACTGCGACCCGGGCTCGTTAACAGATCCGCCGCCTGCACGGGGCTTCCCGCACAGACAAAGCGTCTACCTGCAAGGAAGATCTAAGGATATACAGATATCAGAGCTGAAAAGAAACTATACTGAGAAATAAAACTGAACAACAAAACTGTCACGCCCCGAGTCCGCCAATTAGTACGGTTCGGGCACGCCAACAGACCCGCCAATCGGGTAAGACCTTTCACTACCCGAAAGGAACGGTAACATCCATAATCATACAACAAGTATATGCGGAAGCTCAGTATCAGAGTACTAAAAATCACTACTAATTTGAACTTTCATTTAATAAACAAACAGTTTAAGCGGTAATGAAAGCAATACAAGAGTGAACCATAAATTAAATTTATACACTTTACATGTGAGGACCCGAATCCCCACTTTAGGGTTTACTGTTGGTTTGGAGGCTTCAGGGAGCGTGTGTGTGCGTGTCGGGCCCCAGATTTGGGTTTCTGGTGAAATTAGAGCTTATTTTCTTTGCTGAGAGTCCATTTTGGGTGTGTGAGGTGTTTGCGCGCTTATTGGAGCTAAGAATGTGACCCGGAACGGAAATTGGATCAAGTTTACTTTTCCGAAAAATTTTGGGAAATTTTAGAAGCGGAATTTGGCTGAACGGACCTCGGATTTGGATTCAGCGCGCGAAAACGAGCGAAATGGACTATTTACTTGAATTTTTCGGAGCCCGGACGCAAAAACACGGAAATCGAGGTTTGGGTCACTGTTCCGGCGGCCGGAGAGGTGCCGGCGGCGGCGGAACGCGGCGACGGAGGGCGGCGCAGGCGCGCGGTCCACCGCGGGGCGCGTGCACCGGGCGCGGGCCACGTGGCGCGCTGCGGTTGGCCGGCGCAGTGGGCGCGGTCCACGGGCCTTGGCGGGGTGCACGGTGGACCGAGGGTAGGCCACGTGGCATCTCGTGGTTGGTGCGGTGTTGTGCACGCGGTCCACGAAATCTTGGCTCTGGTGCAGGGTAGACCGGGGACACGTGGCGTTGTGTGGTTGGCGGGTTCTGGTGCACCCGGTCCACACGGTGGTGGCGGCTGAGGCGGTGCCTCGGGGCGCGTGCCCGACCCGGGTCCGGCGGCGGCGCGGCCGCGCACGTCGCGCAACGTGCGCGTTGACCGGGTCGGCGTGGGGGCGCCACGTGGCGCCCCGTGGTTGGTCGGGCGCACCGGTGCACGACCCACGGTCGGGACACGTGGCGTCCCGTGGTTCGTCGCGGTGCGTGCGCCGGGTGCGGGGAGCAGGAATGGGACACGTGTCGGCCTCTGGGAGTTTCGGGCGCGCACAGTAACGGGCCGGTCCGTTACTGTAGCAGCCCGAAAACTTTCGGGCGCCCGAAAGTTGGGCCCGAAAGTGGTCAACTTGGCTTTTTGGGCTGCTTTTTGGGGAGAGCCTATATATAGGCCACTTGGGCCGCGATTTTGAGCTCTTTCCGAGGGGAATTAGCCATTGCTCCCTTTACCAAATTTCTTCCTCTCCCTCTTGGGAATCTCCTGGTGAAATTTCAGAATATCTGGAAGCCGCGACGACTGTGTTTTCTGCCTCGTAGTGCGGAGCGACGGATTTCTGTTGGAGGCCTGTTATCGTCGCATTTCGGTCTAAAATTTCCACAGAGCTACCCCGACAGCCATTTTCAGCGATTTTTGTGGCGTTGGATTCACGAGAGGTAAATCTTCGACTTTCGTGTTGAGTGTTTTGCCTAGATTTGGGTTTTTGGCACGGTTTTCGAGGCATTACTGAGCCGCTGTTTTGCTGTGAGATTCCTGGACAGCACTCACTTCGCGGATTTTTATCTCCTCATCCGGACATCGGAATTCGACGATTCAAGAGCCTATCGACATCTACACTTCGCGAGGATCGTCGTGATATTTTTATTGGAATTTGTGGAAAATTATTTTCAGGTGGAAATTTGGTTTGAACAGTGACTGTTCTTGCAGATTTTTGTATAAGGAATTAGTGTGGAATTTAATGTAAATGTGGAATTATTGTTGTACCCAGGACTTGGTAAGCACCACTATGGTGCTCTTTGCTTAGTGGACTCGGAGTTTTATCAGTTTCTGGGCTTTTTATCTGTGCGACCCCGGACACTTAGCGCGATCAGGTGGGTGATCCTGCTTTCAAAATCTATGGACTGCACTCTAATTCTATGAATGTAGTAGCATGCATGTTAATTTAGGACTCCAATATTATGTGAGAACTGTATGTTAGTACCCACAGTTGACAGCTGTTAAATCTGATGACCTCATTGAACTACTTGCAATATTTGAACCCTTACAACATGGGAACTCAACTTAGCTTAGAATACCTGTTAAGTATTATACATCATGCTCCACCAGACTATAGTAAACTTAAACCTGCATTGGATTTATTCATTGCTTTAGTTTTCCCACAGTGGTTGTACTCTTGTCACTCTGGACATAGTGATTTTTTTCCCCGAGTCATGGGCTGGGAGGTTTATTAGCTGGGATTGCATTTGCACTCGTGTCTGGGGACCGAGTGGCGTCTGTAGCAGTCTGTAGACCGGCTTGCATTATGATAGTGATAGTGATAGTGATAGTGGATCTGGGATCTTTGGGACATGGTCATAGTGACAGTGTGGATTCTTAGCCAGTGAGTGAGACAGTGATTGGATCTTGGCCTGTTGTGGGGTGTATCCTGTTAGTAAGTCCGCAGGGTGAGTTGATGGTGAGGCGAGTGTCTCGGGTTTCGTGTGGGCTGGTCAGCTGAGTCGTAGAGTGAGCTCCGACTGTTGTGAGAGATGTTGAGGGTTGAGTTCATCTGAGCAGAGCGTGAGTGTGGATTTTGACCATAGCCTGCAATGCCACCTGCGCGACAGAGTGCGCGGATACTTTTCCTCGGTGGGGTCGCACCCCTCGAGAGCCACACCCGGGGTGGATATGTTACTCTTGTACCGCGACTTGTCGATGCATTCCCTCTGACTGAGCTAGTTTTGGCAGTTACGGATGCATTCCCTCTGACTGAGCCAGTTTTGGCAGTTACGGACGCAGTCCCTCTGACTGAGCCAGTTTTGGCAGTCACAGACACCGTCCCTCTGGCTGAGCCAGTTTTGGCAGCTACGGACGTTCTACGTAAGTCCGGTCCTCTAGGATATATCGGCAGTAGATTGGCGCAGGCTTGACTGGACCCGAGGAGGCAGTCAGTTCAGATTGAGTGACCTTACTGTTATGATTAGCAGATGCATCATATTTTCATCTGTCCCGCTTTTTGAGTATTTTTAGATAGAGGCATAGTAGCAGTAGATGTTTTACTTTTCAGCTTCTCCATACTGCATTTTTTTTGTTACTTTATGCCTCTAGTAGACTTAGTGGGCAGACCGTCGGGCTTGTTGGCGGTACCCACTGAGAACTACTGTGGGAGGTAGTTCTCACACCCGTCGTGGTGTCTTTTCCCCAGGGACTCCAGCTCCAGTTCCTGCAGTGCCAGTTGCTGATCCTGCTCTTCCAGACCGAGGTAAGGGAGTCGCGAGATAGATCCCTTTTCCCCTTCAGCTTCAGTGTGTTATAGAGGTACCCTTATATTTTGGCTGTGTCGTGTTTGAGAGATTATGTAGTGAGGTATCGAGTTGTACTCTTTTGTTTATTGGAGAGACTTCTGTATTTCAGGTGAGGATACTTTGTATATATTATGAGAGACTGTATTACTTTCTGTTCATAGTTAGTTTACTTTTACCGCTCTGATATCTGTTAGTATAATTGTTCTAATTTTTGCAGGTTAGACGTTACGTCTCTACGAGGCTTCCCGTAGGGGCGGCGGATCTGTTGGCGAGCCGGGGTACAGTTCTGACCCCGGGGCGTGACAGATTAGAGTGGTATCAGAGCTTAGGGTGTAGGTCTTGAGGACTTAGGAACGCTAGGCTTATGGTTAAACCCTAGGATGACCCACGTGAGAGCCGAGATTTTTAGCGAAAGTCTGGATTGGGTTTCCAACTCTCCCGAGTGGATAGGGACGAGTGATAGACATGCCTTCCTTCTGTGGCGACTATGTTGGCTGCAGACAACATAGTGCTTCAGGAAGGGGGACATGCTGTAGAGTACCGGGTCTGCGGATAGCGCGCCGACCACTTGGATGACTTGGAGCAGAGAGTTGCCGTGGGCAGGTTGCATTTGAGTTTACAGTTGATGCCGGGTTGATTCGGATCAACGCGGAAGCTCCAGCTCGATTCGGGGTTTTTCCGGGCTTTGTATGCCGTTTGAGGATGTGATTTGGGAATTACCGACTGCACAGTGGAGTGCCGGAAAATTAGGAACACTTGGAACAGATGTATTTCCAGTTTACAGCGAGGTTCGTGAGGTTCCGGACGGACGCGGAGGATCCGGAGGCAAAAAGTGAGTCGGAACTGGCAATTTCGGAGCCGGTAATTGATTTGAGCACCCCGACTCAACGAATGAGCTTTTTGAAGAGAAAAAGCTGTGGACACGTGTACTTTTGATTTACAGCGAGGTTCGGGAGGTTCCGGACTGACGCGGAGGACCCGGAGGCAAAAAGTGAGTCGGAACTGGCAATTTCGGAGCCGGTAATTGATTTGAGCACCCCGACTCAACGGTTGAGCTTTTTGGAGAGAAAAAGCTGTGAGCACGTGTATTTTCGATTTACAGCGGAGTTCGAGAGGTTCCGGGCAACGGCGGAGAGCCCGAGGTCGAAAAGTGAGTTGGAGTTGGTTTTACGGAATTAATTAATTAAGAAAATTAATTAAATCGGATTTTTTACCTTTATAAAAGGAGCCCTCCCTCTGCAGCAGGAAAGAAGGAAAAAGGAAGAAAGAAAGAAAGGAAAGAAAAGAGAGGAAGGAGAAGAAGAAGAAGAAGAAAAAGAGGAAGGAGCTTTGGAGCATTTCGGATTTTTGGGGACTCGCCGTTGGAGGCCGTGAGGAGCTCGTGGGCGTGCGGCGAGCGTCAATAAGGTAAGCAAATTCAGATTTTTCGGGGTTTTTGAGTTGGATTTGTGCTTTGGAGCTTTGATTTGGTTTTTAAAAGCTTATTGTGGATTTTCGGATTTATTCGGGCTTTTTTTTGGGTTTTTCTGGATTTTCCGTCGCCGGCGGCCGCGCGCGCGCGCAATGGCGCACGCGCGGCGCCAGGGTGCTGCTGTTGGCAGCACCCTGCGGCGGCGTGCCGCTGGGCGCGGCGCCGCGTGCAGCAAAGTGCAGCACGCGGCGCTGCCTGGCCGCGCGCAGGAGCGCGCGGCAGGGCCGCGCGCAGGTGCGCGCGGCGCTGCCTGGCCGCGCGCAGGAGCGCGCGGCAGGGCCGCGCGGCGCTGCCTGGCCGCGCGCGGGCGCGCGCGGCAGGGCCACGCGCGGGCGCGCGCGGCACCGCTGGGCCGCGCGCAGGCGCGCGCGGCATGGCCGCGCGCGCGCGCGGCGCGCGGGTGCGCGCAGCGCTGCGGGCTGCGCGCGCAGCGCCGCTGGGCGCCGCGCGCAGCGCCGCAGGGCGCTGCGCGGCGCGCTCCGGCACCGCGCAGCGGGTCGCTGCGCGGCGCTGCTTGGTTGGGCGCCGTGCGGCGGGCCTCCCTCGTCGCGCCGCTGGGTTTTCGCCGCTCGGCGAGCTCCCGGACGGCGGGCGACTCCTCGGTTTGCGTGCCGGCGCCGTGTTTTCGCCGTCGGAGCCCGTTGGTCGCCGTCGGCCGCTGTTTTTCGCCGCCGCGAGCCGTTTTTTTTCGCCGTTGGGCACAGTTTTTCGCCGACGGAGCAGCAGTTTTTCGCAAGCCGTTTCTCGCTGGTTTTGCGAGCAGGTTGCGAGCAGTTTCGCAAGCGGTTTCGCGCGCAGTTTTTCGCGATCGGTTTTTCGCAGGTTTTTCGCGAGCGGCTTCGCTAGCAGTTTTCGCAGGGTTTTCGCGAGCAGTTTCGCTAGCAGTTTTCGCAGGATTTTCGCGAGCAGTTTCGCAGGGTTTTCGCGAGCAGTTTCGCTAGCGGTTTTCGCAGGATTTTCGCGAGCAGTTTCGCAGGATTTCGCGGGCTGTTTCCGCAAGCAGTTTTCGAGCTGTTTTCGCCGCCGCGTGCTGTTTTTCGCCGTCGGGCGCTGTTTTTCGCCGACGGAGCTGTTTCTCGCCGCCGCGTGCTGTTTTTCGCCGTCGGGCGCTGTTTTTCGCCGACGGAGCTGTTTTTCGCCTCCGCGTGTTGTTTTTCGCCGTCGGGCGCTGGTTTTCGCTGACGGAGTGTAGTATACCGGTTCTTCGACTGGGCTTACCGACTCCACCGACGAGCTTTTCGACTGGAAAAAGGCGTGAGCGCGTGTATTTTTGATTTACAGCGGCGTTCGGGTGGTTCCGGGCGGCGGCGGAAGGCCCGATGGCAAAAAGTGAGTTGGAGTTGGGCTTTTTGCATTATTTTAATATTATTTTGAATAGTGTGTTAATTAATTTTCTTCTTTCACTTGCTTGTGACAGTGGGCGTGATAAGGGGATTTGATTATATAGGTAAGTATCTTGTTATTGTTTTATTTTAACTTAGCTTACTTGTTGTTTAGCTCTTAATTAAGTTAAACTTAATTAAGAGTGGAACTGGGGCTTTTCTTAAGGGTGGTGACTACACCCTTAAGGTGAGATAAGCTCACCTCTCCACCTACCACTCTCTCTCTCTCTCTGTAGCTTCCACGAAGCAGGGGAAATCAAGAAAGAAAGAGAGAAGGAAGAAAGAAAAGAGAAGAGGAAGGAGAAGAGTTTGGGGTTTCTTTGGATTGAGGTATTTTGTTTATTTAATTTATTTTAGCTTGCTTAATGAATTTAAATGGGGTCTTGAGCTTGTTTTGTTAATTGCGTTTTTGGATTTGAGTTGTTGGATTTTTAAAGAGAGTGCATGAAAATGTTTTTGGAAATCTTGGATTTTCATTTTGGATTTTTGCACATGAAGCTTGGGGATTTTGAGGAATGTATGTTAAAGCATGAAAATGTATTTTTATTTGAAGCTTCGGATTTTTTTTGGAATTTTTTTAAGTGCAAAAAGGGAAGTTTTTGAGAGATATGGGATTTTTTGGAGCTAGAAAAAGGTTTCTAATTTTTCTGGAATTTTTCTGATTTTTTTTAATTTTTTTTGATTTTTCGTCGCCGCAGGCCGCCGCACGCGGCACCGCCGGGCCGCGCGCGCGGGCGCGCGCGGGAGGGCCGCGCGCGGCATGGCCGCGCGCGCGGGCGCGCGCGGCAGGGCCGCACGCGCGGGGACCCCGGGCCGCGCGTGGGCCTTGCGGGCCGCGCGCGGGCCCGCGGGCGCGCGCGTGCGCCTGCGCGGGCACGCACCGCTGCGCGCAGCGCTGGGCGCTGCGCGCAGCGGGCCGCGCGCGCGGCGGGCCGCGCGCGGGCGCGCGCAGCACTGCTGCGCGCTGCGCGCAGCACCGCCGCGCGCTGCGCGCAGCGGCGCTGGGCGCTGCGCGCAGCGCCGCTGGGCGCCGCGCGCAGCGCCGCAGGGGCGCCGCGCGGCGCACTCCGACGCCGCGCGGCGGGCCCCCGCTCCTCGCGGTTGGTTCCGGGGATCGCCCGGCCTCCGTCTTCTTCGTTTGGCGTGCCCCGGGACGTCGACGTTGCCTCGTTTTGCGTGTCGACTCTGTTTTCCGCCGTTCGGCGTGCCCCGGACGTCGACGGAGCTGTTTTTTTCGCCGTTTTTCGCCGTCGGAGGCTGTTTTTCGCCGATTTTCGCCGACGGAGCTGTTTTTCGCCGTTTTTTCGCCGTCGGAGGCTGTTTTTCGCCGATTTTCGCCAACGGAGCTGTTTTTCGCCGATTTTCGCCGTCGGAGGCTGTTTTTCGCCGTTTTTCGCCGTCGGAGGCTGTTTTTCGCCGTTTTTCGCCGTCGGAGGCTGTTTTTCGCCGATTTTCGCCGTCGGAGGCTGTTTTTCGCCGTTTTTCGCCGTCGGAGGCTGTTTTTCGCCGATTTTCACCGACGGAGCTGTTTTTCGCTGATTTTCGCCGTCGGAGGCTGTTTTTCGCCGATTTTCGCCGACGGAGCTGTTTTTCGCCGTATTCGCCACTGAATACTTGGGTTGGACTTTTCTTGACTGTTTTGCGATTGCTACCTTCCAGGCAGCTTCTAGAGCAGTTTTAGCTTCCGTCGAAGCCGTGTGAGTGCTTTCCTCACTCCGGAGCCGCGGGCTTACTTCGAGGCATCTGTCGACGCGCGGTCTGGTGGTAGACCACAGGTGGGTTGGATTTGGCTTCCAAAAATCGCGGGATGCCCTCTAAAGCTTAAGAAACACATTGATCATGCAAAACTCCGGTATTTATAACTTCTATTATCTTTGTGTGTACTCCGAGGGATGGAGCTTATCTTATTGGATTCAGGTTTGTTTATTGTAGACTTCTAACTCTGGTTATCAACTACATGTTTAGCAACTTCCTTCAAGGCACCTGGAGCATTTTTATTTTGTCAGAAAACCTTTTCTTGAAAAAGCTGAACTTTAGAAATTGTTCTTTAAATCCTTAGGGTGCCCAGAGCTTTTACTGGAGAGTTAGAGTTACTTATGACCTTGGGGGTTCTTGTGAGCACTACAGAGTGAGTCGTGGAGATTACTCCGACTGTCGTCATGAGTGTGAGATATCTGTTACTCTCTTTCCGATCTTTTTGATCGTGGACTATAGCCTGCTGAGCCTGGCATCTATGCCAGTTATGTGATACTTGAGGTACTTGAGTTCGCGGGGTCGCTCCCCGCGAGCTACGCTCCGGATGCGATGATGTTGCCGCGCCTGACGAGGCTGCGATGAGGTTACTGAGATGGTCCTAGAGGGACACCCCTACGTAAGACCAAGTCCTGTTTGGGCGTAGTGGCAGTAGGCGAGCGCAGGTTTGCTTGACTGGTCCAAAATGGACAGTCATGGAGATTGGGTTACTTATGTGGGCGAGGTGCATTGCATGATTCATAGTACTTATTTCTTGAGCATTTTAGTGATAGATTTACTGCTTTCCATATCTATCTACCTATCTATCTGTTTACCTTACCGTGTTTTGGTGGACTTAGTGGGCATACCGTGTGCTTTGAGGACGGTACCCACTGAGAACTACCTTTTGCAGTAGTTCTCACACCCGCTGTGGTGCAGGTACTCCTGAGGCGGCGGTTCTGACTCCTACCCGTGCGGAGTCTTCTGATCGAGGTAAGGGCGTGGCCAGCTAGTCCCTACCCGAGTCGATATAGCACAGAGATAGTAGTACCTTTGGGAGTCTCCTTTTGTACTGGACATTTGTATAGAGAGAGACTGTGAGAGTATGTTGTATATTTTTAGTTACTGCTATATTTTGGATTGCACTTGTATACAGTTGTTCAGTTTCTTTTTCTAGTTCTTAGTTACTTTTGCTCTGATATCTGTTAGCTATAGACTTTCTTTGCAGGTTAGACGCTTCGTCTGTACGACAGTTTCCGTACAGATGGCGGATCTGTTAGCGAGCCCGGGTCGCAGTTTCGACCCCGGGGCGTGACAGATTTAGGTGGTATCAGAGCCTAGGTTAATAGGTCATTGAGGACTTAGAGACCCTAGGCTACTCTGGTTGGACATTAGGATGACTATCGAGAGAGGCGTGACTTTTATTTATCGAGAGTCATGATTGAGTTGTAACTTCCCCAGAGGGATTGGGGTAAGTAACTTTGCATGTTATTTCTCTAAAGGGTCATGTCGGCTGCAGACGACATTACACTTTGGAAACGGTAACATGTATAGACTCTCGTCTGATTGGGTTGAGCGATTCTTGGTCCTAATGTTTGATTTTGATTTCAGGATTGACGATGCCTCCTAGACGTCGAGCGACGACGAGGGCTCATCCAGCCGCAGATGAGGAGCCCGAGCGGCAGGAGGCTGAGCACACTGAGCAGGGAGAGGTTCGAGAGTTGCGGGCTCAGGTAGCCCAATTGACTGAGGCGGCTAGGCGCCAGGAGGAGGCAGCTAAGTGCCAGCAAGAAAATGTGGATCGGTTGATGAGGATGCTTGAGCAGAGGACATCTTCAGCTGCACCTCCAGTCGCGACTTCATCGACCTCACCTCAGATCGCTCCCTTGACGGAGGCAGAGCAGAGGGAGCTCACCGACAAGCTAGCTTATGTCAGTCAGTTTCACCCTTCGCGGTTTTCAGGCCTGAGTTTAGAGCCGTGGGATGTTGAGAATTGGATTGCAGCGATGGAGAAGCTTTTTGAAAACCTTTTCATCAAGGAGGAACATCAGGTGCATATAGCGACTCATTATTTGGAGAAGGACGCCGAGACTTGGTGGCGTCGAGTTCGCCCCGTGGGACCGCCGGGAGTTCAGTTGTTGACGTGGCCTGAGTTTCGGGCTTTGCTGCGCGGGGCCTACTTTCCCGAGAGCGCAAAGCAGAAACTAGAAGGGGATCTTCGACGTCTGCAGCAGGGTAACCGACCCCTTCAGGAGTATGTCGGGAGTTCCAGAAGTTGCTGCATAGTGTGCCGCATGTTGCCCCCGACGAGGCTCAGAGGGTGGACTTATTCGAGAGGGGACTGCACCAGGACATTTATCATCTCGTTCACTCACACCATTCCCCGACTTTGGATGCAGCTATAGAGAGAGCTCGATGGGTTTCACGAGGCAAGGTGATCATGTCTGAGAGGGGCGGAGCGCCAGGGGCCAGCTCCGGGGAAAAGCGCCAAGCACCACAGGATTCTGGGCAATCGGGCAGACCGAGGCCCCCGAGACCACCACAGTCACAGTTCCAGCCGCGGGGCCGCGGGTCACAGAGGAGGCAGAGGCCGGGAGGTTATCGGCAGCCTAGGCAGCAGCAGCAGCAGCAGTCACAGCAGCAGAGACGCTCAGATCATTGTGTGATTTGCGGTGGGCCACACGCACCTCAGCAGTGCGACCAGCGTCAGGGCCGATGTTATCGGTGTGGGCAGCCGGGGCACTTAGCGTGGGCGTGCCCGAGGGCTGGGGCATCAGCACCTTCGACTGCATCGACTCCTCCTGTGCCCTTGCAGGTAGCAGGAGCTTCACCGAGTTTCACTCAGGGAGATCGTGCCACTTCTTCTCGTCAGTCGGAGAGGCGACCACCAGCGAGCGGGCGAGTCTACGCCGCTCAGGTCCAGGACTCTTCAGCCGCCGATCAGGTGGTAGCAGGTATTATCAGTATCTCCTCTACTCGTGCTCGAGCACTTTTTGATACTGGAGCATCTCATTCATTCATCAGTAGTACATTTGCATCATCGCATGGGTTTGAGATGGGGCCTTTGACTAGTGCATTAGAGGTTCAGATCCCCGATCATGTGCTGCTTGTAGCTGAGTGTTGTTGGTCATGTCCAGTGCAGCTAGGACCCTGGATTTTACCCATTGATCTTTTAGTTCTACGACAGCTCCAGGATTTTGATGTAGTCTTGGGTATGAACTGGTTGTCCCGGTATTATGCCACTATCGATTGCAGATTGAGGACCGTGACCCTACGGGAGCCAGGTCAGGAGGAGTATGTCTACAGGGGATGTCAGAGCTCGCTATTTGCAGTGACTGTTTCTTCCGCCAGAGCCCGGCAGATGTTGAGTAGGGGTTGCGTTGCTTTTCTGGCTACTGTAGTTGAGGCGCCTGCGGCGATGCCCGGACTCGAAGACATCCCTGTTGTCTGCGAGTATCCGGATGTTTTTCCCTCAGAGTTATCCTCTATGCCGCCGGATCGAGAGATAGAGTTCGTGATTGATGTAGTCCCTGGAACTACACCAATCTCTAAGGCGCCTTACAGGATGGCCCCGGCAGAGTTGAGGGAGCTTAAAGCTCAGTTGCAGGATCTCCTGGATCGAGGATTCATTAGGCCGAGTGTGTCACCGTGGGGAGCACCTATTCTTTTTGTGAAAAAGAAGGACGGATCACTCAGGCTTTGTGTGGACTATCGGGAGTTGAATAAAGTGACCGTCAAGAACAAGTATCCCCTTCCTCGGATTGACGATCTATTTGATCAGCTTCAGGGAGCTACAGTTTTCTCTAAGATAGATCTTCAGTCCGGTTACCACCAGCTGAAGGTGAGGGCCGAGGATATTTCCAAGACGGCGTTTAGGACTCGGTACGGGCATTATGAGTTCACAGTGTTACCTTTTGGATTGACAAATGCCCCTGCTGCATTTATGGATTTAATGAACCGAGTGTTTAAGCCGTACTTGGATCGTTTTGTGGTAGTCTTCATCGACGACATCTTGATTTACTCCCGAAGCGATTCTGAGCACGAGGATCATTTGAGGACGGTACTACAACTTCTGAGGGAGAAGGAGTTGTATGCCAAGTTAAAGAAGTGTGCTTTCTGGCTTCGGGAGGTTTCTTTTCTGGGCCATTTGGTTTCAGCCGCAGGAGTGTCTGTGGACCCGACGAAGATTGATTCAGTTCGGGATTGGCCTAGACCGACGACGGTGACGGAGATTAGGAGCTTTTTGGGCCTAGCGGGCTACTACCGTCGGTTTGTAGAGGGCTTTGCGAAGCTCTCTACCCCCCTCACTAGATTGACCAGGAAAGGAGTGAAATTTGTTTGGACAGATCAGTGTCAGAGGAGCTTCGAGGAGTTGAAGCAGAGGTTGATTTCAGCGCCAGTCCTTGCACTACCAGTCATGGGAGAGGGATTCGTTGTTTACAGTGATGCCTCCCACAGCGGCCTTGGATGCGTTTTGATGCAGCATGGTAGGGTAATTGCCTATGCTTCCCGCCAATTAAAGGACTATGAGAGAAATTACCCTACGCATGACTTGGAGCTTGCCGCTGTGGTCTTTGCTTTGAAGCTTTGGCGACATTATTTGTACGGCGAGCGCTGTGAGATCTTCACCGACCACCAGAGTTTGAAGTATTTATTCACCCAGAAAGAGCTCAATTTGAGGCAACGCCGATGGCTTGAGTTGCTAAAAGATTATGACTTGAGTATTCAGTACCATCCCGGCAAAGCCAACGTGGTCGCAGATGCTTTGAGCAGACGAGCAGGGCAGTCCTTGAGCTTACTGATTACCCAGCAGAGGCCACTCAGAGAGCAGCTTAGGAGACTGGATATTGAGGTTGTGTCCCCGGGGGTTTCTGCAAGACTTATGTCCATGGTCTTGCAGCCCACTCTACTGGATAGGATCAGAGAGAAGCAGAGTGGGGACCCCTATCTTGAGAGGATCAGGGACCAGGTGCAGCATGGTCAGGGCGGGGACTTTTCTGTGGATGCAGCGGGAGTACTTAGGTACAGGGACCGCTTGTGTGTGCCCGTGGACTCAGATATTAGAGAGCTGATCCTTAGGGAGGCTCACTATACACCTTACACCCTTCACCCCGGGGGGACAAAGATGTATAGAGATTTGAGGGCACAGTTCTGGTGGCAAGGTATGAAGAGGGATATTGGGAGGTTTGTAGCCCATTGCTTAACTTGCCAGCAAGTTAAGGCTGAACACCAGGTTCCAGCTGGCAAGTTACAGAGCCTTCCAATACCCATGTGGAAATGGGATCATGTCACCATGGACTTCATTGTGGGACTGCCGAGGACTCAGGGTGGAGCTGACGCTATTTGGGTGATAGTGGACCGATTGACCAAATCGGCTCACTTTCTGCCGATTCAAACCAGTTGGGCCTTGGAGAAGTTAGCACAGCTGTATTTGGACGAGATTGTAAGGCTTCATGGGGTGCCTGCATCGATTGTGTCTGACAGGGATCCGAGGTTCACTTCAGAGTTCTGGAAGAGTGTGCAGACTGCCTTGGGGACCCAGCTTCAGTTCAGCACTGCCTTTCACCCACAGACCGACGGACAGTCCGAGCGGACTATTCAGACCCTGGAGGACATGTTGAGGGCTTGTGTTTTGAGCTTTAGCGGTAGCTGGGATCGGCATTTGAGACTAGCAGAGTTTGCCTATAACAATAGCTTCCAGGCGAGCATCCAGATGGCGCCTTATGAAGCTTTGTATGGTAGGAAATGTCGATCGCCTTTGTGTTGGAGTGACGTGGGTGAAAGGAAAACTTTGGGGCCTGACTTGCTTCTTGAAGCTGAGGAAAAAGTTAAAGTTATTCGGCGCCACTTAGAGACTGCACAGAGCCGGCAGAGGAGCTACGCCGACAGGAGGAGGCGAGACTTAGAATTTCAGGTTGGAGATCATGTGTTTCTGAAAGTCTCGCCCACCCGAGGGATTCGACGTTTTGGAGTGCGCGGGAAGCTGAGCCCGCGTTTTGTTGGACCTTTTGAGATTCTTGAGCGCATCGGGCCGGTTGCTTATCGGGTTGCCTTACCGCCGCGGTTAGCTGGTACTCATGATGTTTTCCATGTATCCGTTTTGAGGCGATATGTTTATGATCCCTCACACATTGTGGACTTCACTACCTTAGAGCTGGATGAGGAGCTGCATTTTCAGGAGCGCCCGATTCGAATTCTCGCTCGTGAAACGAGAGAATTAAGGAATCGGGTTATACCTTTTGTGAAGGTATTGTGGAGCCACCATGATGAGAGAGAGGCTACATGGGAGCCTGAGGATGAGATGAGGACTGCCTACCCCCATTTATTTGACCTTCCCACCTGAGTTTGGAGCTTTTTGGGTTTCGAGGACGAAACCGTTTGAAGGGGGGGAGAGTGTAGTATACCGGTTCTTCGACTGGGCTTACCGACTCCACCGACGAGCTTTTCGACTGGAAAAAGGCGTGAGCGCGTGTATTTTTGATTTACAGCGGCGTTCGGGTGGTTCCGGGCGGCGGCGGAAGGCCCGATGGCAAAAAGTGAGTTGGAGTTGGGCTTTTTGCATTATTTTAATATTATTTTGAATAGTGTGTTAATTAATTTTCTTCTTTCACTTGCTTGTGACAGTGGGCGTGATAAGGGGATTTGATTATATAGGTAAGTATCTTGTTATTGTTTTATTTTAACTTAGCTTACTTGTTGTTTAGCTCTTAATTAAGTTAAACTTAATTAAGAGTGGACTGGGGCTTTTCTTAAGGGTGGTGACTACACCCTTAAGGTGAGATAAGCTCACCTCTCCACCTACCACTCTCTCTCTCTCTCTGTAGCTTCCACGAAGCAGGGGAAATCAAGAAAGAAAAGAGAAGAAGAAAGAAAAGAGAAAGAGAGAAGGAAGGAGAAGAGTTTGGGGTTTCTTTGGATTGAGGTATTTTGTTTATTTAATTTATTTTAGCTTGCTTAATGAATTTAAATGGGGTCTTGAGCTTGTTTTGTTAATTGAGTTTTTGGATTTGAGTTGTTGGATTTTTAAAGAGAGTGCATGAAAATGTTTTTGGAAATCTTGGATTTTCATTTTGGATTTTTGCACATGAAGCTTGGGGATTTTGAGGAATGTATGTTAAAGCATGAAAATGTATTTTTATTTGAAGCTTCGGATTTTTTTGGAATTTTTTTAAGTGCAAAAAGGGAAGTTTTTGAGAGATATGGGATTTTTTGGAGCTAGAAAAAGGTTTCTAATTTTTCTGGAATTTTTCTGATTTTTTTTAATTTTTTTTGATTTTTCGTCGCCGCAGGCCGCCGCACGCGGCACCGCCGGGCCGCGCGCGCGGGCCGCCGCGCGCGCGGCAGGCCGCACGCGCGGGGGGACCCCGGGCCGCGCGTGGGCCTTGCGGGCCGCGCGCGGGCCCGCGGGCGCGCGCGTGCGCCTGCGCGGGCACGCACCGCTGCGCGCAGCGCTGGGCGCTGCGCGCAGCGGGCGCGCGCGCGGCGGGCCGCGCGCGGGGGCGCGCAGCACTGCTGCGCGCTGCGCGCAGCACCGCCGCGCGCTGCGCGCAGCGGCGCTGGGCGCTGCGCGCAGCGCCGCTGGGCGCCGCGCGCAGCGCCGCAGGGGCGCCGCGCGGCGCACTCCGACGCCGCGCGGCGGGCCCCCGCTCCTCGCGGTTGGTTCCGGGGATCGCCCGGCCTCCGTCTTCTTCGTTTGGCGTGCCCCGGGACGTCGACGTTGCCTCGTTTTGCGTGTCGACTCTGTTTTCCGCCGTTCGGCGTGCCCCGGACGTCGACGGAGCTGTTTTTCGCCGTTTTTCGCCGTCGGAGGCTGTTTTTCGCCGATTTTCGCCGACGGAGCTGTTTTTCGCCGTTTTTTCGCCGTCGGAGGCTGTTTTTCGCCGATTTTCGCCGACGGAGCTGTTTTTCGCCGATTTTCGCCGTCGGAGGCTGTTTTTCGCCGATTTTCGCCGTCGGAGGCTGTTTTTCGCCGATTTTCGCCGTCGGAGGCTGTTTTTCGCCGTTTTTCGCCGTCGGAGGCTGTTTTTCGCCGTTTTCGCCGTCGGAGGCTGTTTTTCGCCGTTTTTCGCCGTCGGAGGCTGTTTTTCGCCGATTTTCGCCGACGGAGCTGTTTTTCGCTGATTTTCGCCGTCGGAGGCTGTTTTTCGCCGATTTTCGCCGACGGAGCTGTTTTTCGCCGTATTCACCACTGAATACTTGGGTTGGACTTTTCTTGACTGTTTTGCGATTGCTACCTTCCAGGCAGCTTCTAGAGCAGTTTTAGCTTCCGTCGAAGCCGTGTGAGTGCTTTCCTCGCTCCGGAGCCGCGGGCTTACTTCGAGGCATCTGTCGACGCGCGGTCTGGTGGTAGACCACAGGTGGGTTGGATTTGGCTTCCAAAAATCGCGGGATGCCCTCTAAAGCTTAAGAAACACAGTGATCATGCAAAACTCCGGTATTTACAGTTTCTATTGTATCTGTATGTTCTCCAAAGGTTGGTACTTATCTTTTTAGAACCCGGTTCGTTCGCTGTAGACTTCTAACTCTGTTTATCAACCACATGTCTAGCGACTTTAGTCAGGGCACCTGAAACATATTTATTTAGTCAGAAAACCTTTTCTTGAAAAAGCTGAAAGTTAAAAATGGTCTTAAAAATCCTTTGGGTGCCAGAGCTTTTACTGGAGGGTTAGAGTTACTTAGGACCTTGGGGGTTCTTGTGAGCACTACAGATTGAGTCGTGGAGATTACTCCGACTGTCGTCATGAGTGTGAGATATCTGTTTACTCTCTTTCCGATCTTTTTGATCGTGGACTATAGCCTGCTGAGCCTGGCATCTTGTGCCAGTTATGTGATACTTGAGATACTTGAGTTCGCGGGGTCGCTCCCCGCGAGCTACGCTCCGGATGCGATGATGTTGCCGCGCCTGACGAGGCTGCGATGAGGTTACTGAGATGGTCCTAGAGGGACACCCCTACGTAAGACCAAGTCCTGTTTGGGCGTAGTGGCAGTAGGCGAGCGCAGGTTTGCTTGACTGGTCCAAAATGGACAGTCATGGAGATTGGGTTACTTATGTGGGCGAGGTGCATTGCATGATTCATAGTACTTATTTCTTGAGCATTTTAGTGATAGATTTACTGCTTTCCTTATCTATCTACCTATCTATCTGTTTACCTTACCGTGTTTTGGTGGACTTAGTGGGCATACCGTGTGCTTTGAGGACGGTACCCACTGAGAACTACCTTTTGCAGTAGTTCTCACACCCGCTGTGGTGCAGGTACTCCTGAGGCGGCGGTTCTGACTCCTACCCGTGCGGAGTCTTCTGATCGAGGTAAGGGCGTGGCCAGCTAGTCCCTACCCGAGTCGATATAGCACAGAGATAGTAGTACCTTTTGGGAGTCTCCTTTTGTACTGGACATTTGTATAGAGAGACTGTGAGAGTATGTTGTATATTTTTAGTTACTGCTATATTTTGGATTGCACTTGTATACAGTTGTTCAGTTTCTTTTTTCTAGTTCTTAGTTACTTTTGCTCTGATATCTGTTAGCTATAGACTTTCTTTGCAGGTTAGACGCTTCGTCTGTACGGCAGTTTCCGTACAGATGGCGGATCTGTTAGCGAGCCCGGGTCGCAGTTTCGACCCCGGGGCGTGACACGGAGGCTGTTTTCGCCGACGGAGGCCGTTTTTTTTTCGCTGGTCGGATGCTTGTTTTCACCGTTTGATTGATTTTGCGATTTCTTGATTCTTTTAGCTTCGGTGCGGTTTTTGTAGCATCGCGGAGCGCGCGGTCGTTGTGGTTGGTAGCTGCGGATCCGATTCGCGTGCGGATTCTTGACATCGGGCTTCGCGTTGCGTGCGGACCCTTGGAGGCCAGGTAGGTCCGCTGAGGCCTTATGCAAGTGTCGACAAGCACAATTGGGGGCGAGCTGAGTGGTGGTTGGTTTTCTCCCAAGTCTACGGACTTCCTTCTATTCTTTGTAATAGGAATGCATGCTAGTTAAGCGTTTTCTTGGAACTTGAAGTAGCACCCCCGTCATATGTGCATGTGTTTGACCAGACGTTAGAGAACCTTAATTGGGCTAGGTTGTTTTATGTTTAGACATCCACACTTTGTATATATTCTGGACATAGAGTTCCTCGCCCGGGTAGTGGCCGAGAGGTCAGAGTGTTGTGGGGCGGGTGTTGCACTCGGGCCCGGGCGGCCGAGTGACGTATGGTGGCTGGATTAGGCCAGTGTTAGTGTTTTGGGGAACCGTTTCAGGTTAAACGGTGGTCCCGGGGTTTTCCTTTTTGCTGTTCTTCTCGTCACCACCCGTTGTGAGCGTGGTGCACGTGTGTTAGCAGGACCTTAGAACCAGAACCTTTTTGGACGAATACATGATGTTAGTCAGCCAATGTTTCTTCCAGCCTCGCAAGGGTTGCCTGAGTTTGTTCTTGTTTGATAGGACGAAGGGCGTTAGCTTCGAGGTTTGGGCATTAAAACTTGATTTCAAAGGGTTTTCTAAAAAGACTAAAAAATCGTTAAAAAGATAGATTTCTTTCAGATCCGAATGGTTTTTGAAATAAATGGCATGGTTTTTTATAAACTTATCCACCCGAGCGGATTCGAGGATCTGGGTTCTAAGGGCTTTTTCTCTCTAGGGGACGTAGATGTAGTCTCGGACCCTTCGTAGATTGGCCGTGGAGGCATCTCCGGCCGTGAGTTTGTGTTGTGTGAGTGAGTGGGGTTCTTGTGGGCAGCCGTTGGGAGGACGGTCGGTCCCAGTTTGTGTGGTCCTTTCGCTGAGTGGGTCAGTGTTGTGAGATTGAGTCGTAGAGGGTTCTCGACTGAGTAGGCTTTGAGCATCGAGATAAGATCTGTTTGATCGAGGACTATAGCTGCATGAAGCCACTGTGAGACAGTGATACTGTGAGATATTTGAGTTCGGTGGGGGGTCGCACCCTCGAACACGCCCGGGTGCTTGATGATTCCGGAGCCTGACGAGGCGCGATGATGCGCCTAGTTTATATACTAGAGGGCGCTTGATACCCCTGGCCGAGCTTACCAGGGGTCCCTGTGTGAGATATTGATACCCCTGGAGAGCTACCATGGGGTCACTATGTGAGATATCGAGTTTGTCCGTTTGGACACCTGGTTGATACACCAAGGGGAGCAGGCTTGACTGGACCCTGTGGGGCAGTCGATGAGATGGGTTACTTGGACTGGACTGGACCCTGTGGGCAGTCGATGAGATTTGGGTTGCACTGAGAGAGTGTTTTGTATAGATGTGTCATATTAGAGGTCTTGGGCATAGTACAGACATATTGTCAGCAGTGGTGGCATATACATCATCCAGAGTCTATTCCTTGTGAGCATAGTAGATAGAGGCATGATAGACTGTACTTCTTGTTCCAGCTTAGTCTATTATCACAGTCTTTTCTGTTATCTTATGCCTCTAGTAGACTTAGTGGGCAGACCGTGTTCTTTGGAGACGGTACCCACTGAGAACTACTGTAGGATGTAGTTCTCACACCCCTCTGTCGGTGACAGTTTGCTGAGGCTTTCTTCCTTGTTCCTGCAAAACGGGGCGGTTGGGACGGACCGAGGACAGGGAGTCGCGTGATAGTTCCCTACCAGCATTGTTACTTTATAGAGAGGTAGATGTACCACCCGGATTGTGGGAGTTGGTTTAGTTCCTGTAGCTATCTCCCATTGGGATTTGTAGATATTGTATAGGTGGATTTCTTTTGTATCGCCGTTTTTGGGAGATAGGCTTTGTGTCTGTAGCAACTTTGTAGTTGAGAAATTTATAGTACAGCTTTTTATCCGCTCTGATATCTGTTGTAGCTGTAGTTTTGTCTTTTGCAGGCTAGACGCTTCGTCTGTACGGCAGTTTCCGTACAGATGGCGGATCTGTCAGCGAGCCGGGTCGCAGTTTCGAACCCGGGTGCGTAAGATTAGAGGGGTATCAGAGCCTAGGTGTAGAGGTCGTTCAGGACTTAGTGACCACCTAGCTATTGGTTGGACAGAGGCTGACTGTCGTGAGAGACGTGATTCCACCCCGAGAGTACAGATTGGTTTTTACCTACCACTCGTGGTTGGGATGAGTGATTGATTTGTATTCTTCAAAGTGAAGTGATTATGTTGGCTGCAGGACAACCATAAATTTTTAGGGGGATACAAGTTTTAACTCTCGCTTGATTGGGTCGTATGGTTTGTTTTGTCCTGACGT
>JAQOTM010001307.1:0-43916 GCA_029168755.2 Tillandsia fasciculata | reverse complement strand
GGTTGGGTTTAGGTTAATAAGGATCTAATAGGGGAAAAAACACCTAGAGGGGGGTGAATAGGTGTAAACAATAAACACTCAAAAATCTTTGTGCGATAAAACCCAATGCGGAAAAATAAAAGAACACACAAGATTTTTACGTGGAAAACTCCAAACCGGAGTAAAAAACCACGGGACCGATAACACGGCGAAATCCACTAGAGTTAACACACGTACAAGGTGATATAACGTACTCACAGACGACTCAACCTTTTACCATACGCCCCTAGTCGATCTTCTCCGCTCGCTCCGCAACGCTTCTCGAATCCACGATTTGCGCCGCCAACGCTGAATCCACAGCGTCCAACGTCGAATCCACGACGTCCGACCGAATCCACGGTCTTCACCCAATGGCACGCTTCGAATCCACGAACGCACCTCGCTCCGAATCCACGAGAGCGATGACACCTTGAATCCACAAGGCCACGCGAGTCCACGCGCCGATTCTGGGATAAATCGTTGTTTGTTTGGGTGGTGATGATCCGCCGAATACTTAGATCAAGAGTAGATCGGAAATACCATCTAAGTATTCATTAGTTTGATTCAACTCAAGATATGAGTATGAAAATCCTAGAATCAAACTAATCAATATAGATGAAGAACCATTAAATAGATCTAATGATTTCCGTTCTTCTCTATATGTGGATCTAAGGCCGTATAAAATGATATTTGAAAATGACGGCTCTTTTTCCGATGCCCTAGAAATGAAATAGGAGGGCTATATATAGGTTAGAAACCCTAGGAAGAATATTCGGATCAAAAACAAACTTTTCTGGAAAGTTTTACCGACGGCGATCCGGATTGCATAAGCCACGATCCGGATCGCAGACGCACAGAATGCAGTTTCCAGAAAATCGCCTGTTCGGGATCCGGATCATAATCCACGATCCGGATCGTTCATACATTTTCACAAAACACCCCATTCGGGATCCGGACTGCCCAAGCTATGATCCGGATTGCAGCAATGTATGAACGAACACCTTTCGGGATCCGGATTGAAAGTCCACGATCCGGATCCTGAACATGTCCCATGTTCAGTTTTTGATGAATATGCAATTAAAACCTCTTCCAAGTGTTTCTACACTATAAGAAGTATTCGGATCATCAAAATTATTTAGTTAAACGTACCTGATCCTTTTGAATTCTTCTTTCTTGAGATTGAGGTATATGATCCACAGTTTCTTCATCTTCAATCCTCAAGACTTAAACTATTCACGAAATACGCCAACTCAAATTCCGTAACAATCTCCCCCTTTGGCGGTTTCGTGACAAAACACAGATCCACAAAGAAAATTCAAAAAGATATTTTTGTTGCTATCACCATACAACAAAAATTTACAAAAGAGTTCCAGAAATTAAAAACATGAGATAAACTCCTAAGACAGACTCTAGACTTAGACATCTGTAACCTCTGCACACAGAAAACATTCTTGACAAACAAATTCGTTAGATACCTCAAGAATTGGAACATAGAAAAAACCAAGTGCAGAGATAGAGTTTGATCTCACCATGACATTTAAAAGAATCAGATATGTGAAAGAAACATAGTTAAAACCAACATATCTTCTAAGCAGTTGAAAAACCAAATGTCAAAGTATGTTAGTCCAACACCAACTTGTTAGTCATATTACATGCCCAAATAGTTAGTCAAATAGTTAGTATAGAAGCATGTCACAATCCACAAAAGAAAAACAAAGTTGAGTTGAGATTCATTTTCATATACTTTACCTTGTTCATTCATTGTTCATTGTTTTCGCTAACTCTCTCCCCCTTTTTGTCACAAAAACAAGCCAAAACGTAGCATGAGCTACAATATGTAAGGAGAGTAAACAAAAGTTCATAAGGTTCTAAAGATATGCACAAACTAAAATCAATTAAGTATAAAACTAAACTAAAATCAAAATCCTGCACAAAAAGAAGAGAAGAAGAAAAAAAAATGTCATTCGTCAGAATCCGAGTCGTCAGAGCTCGTGCAACCCAATTTATAGAACATCTTTGTCATCCGCTTGTGCATGAGTTGACCTTTTTAGTGAAGGTAATGTGAGCTGCCGTGACGATTTCAAGCTCATTGCAAAGTCTTTGCTGTTCCTTCAAGCTGTTCTTGCTTGACAGATAGTCGTTGTTGCCACTTGAAGATCGAAGTTAGTGAGGCTTCATCAGTCTCGCCGGGTTCTTGCTCAGACGGTGAGGCCGAGGTGCCATCACAAGGTTCTTGTCAGTAAAATGAGGTAATTTGTGAAGTGACTTCACAATCGTTGATTCATCAATCATCCCGCAACTGTGCTGATATGATGTGGAGCTTACATCAATGTCAAACTTTTGTAATATCCTCATGATGAGTAGAGGAAACGGAAGTCGCTCAGACGGATGAGGATGCACAATGTACCTTGACATTCTATTCCAGATTATATAGGGGATATTCAAGTTCAATCCACTAGCCTCAGAGGGATGGCCTATGAGATACAGGAATAGTAGTCGCTCCCACCTCACAACCTTGGTCTGCATGTTAGGCAAAATGTTGTAGCACGTGATGAAGTTTAGAAATCGGTACTCCAGTCGTAGATACTTTGACCTTACACCCTTACCATCAGCTGATTTGGTTCCTTCCAGACAAATCTTGTCAATCACAGTTTGCCACAATTCTTTTGTCAAACTTTTTCCTTTCAAAAAGTTAATCCCCGATGTGCTCGATTCCATTCCAAGAACGTCACCAATTAACTGCGGTGTGATCTTAAGCTTCATTCCTAGGACATTTGTATAAAATACATAGACCCATTTTCAGTCTCCTGAAGATGTCTCGCATTCGTGTAGAAGGTTCTCACACGATACAAACAATATCCGAGAAGTTCAGGAAAACGGCAGACTTGAAGAAGAGAAGCTTGTTCTATCAATCTTCCAAATTCTGGTGAATGATTGCGAAGGGCTTCAATGTTGACATGACGTTCTCCGATACATTCACGTCGTTCAAAAGCTCGAAGACGGTCAGAATTAACGACTACTTCTTCAACACGTGGCGGAGAGTCAGGGGCTATTGGTGCATCAATGTTAGTGTCTCGTCTTAATCCATAACGTCTAGCAAGTCGTTTCCGTTTGAAAGAGATAATTGGAGTAGACATAGGAACATTTCCAGTATTCATTGGTGCTTTCCCTTTTCGGTTAGATTTTGAAGGCAATACCTCATCATCATCATCATCAGTCAGCATATCCCAGTGTACTTCATCAGGGTTCTTTTCAAGTTCAGTGTCACTTATAACTTCCACTTCTCCTTTTCGTTGAACTTTCTTGGCGCGCTTCAATTTGTTGGTTGGTCGAGTGAGTACCATCGTGACTAGTAGCAGAATCAACCAAGAGAATGCCATTGATTCTAGTGCTTTGAGTTTTAAGAAGGTGTCCTGTGAAGACCAACTCAAGAATATATGAAAAATCGTCAATTTTGAAAAATTTGAAAAATTTGCACCTAGACAATCATAATCATATAGAGAAGCCAAGAATCAAATTAGTTTTCCAAAAAGAATTTTAAAAATAGATCAAATCCATGATTTACAAAAATTCCTCTTTTATGCCCTTAAACCGAATTTTTAGAAATCGAAGCCTAAAAACACGTTAAACAAGTGAAATCCCAGCATAAAAGTAAAACTAATTGATCCAGAGTTCTTATTTCAAAAGAAATTTGATCAAAAACCATTCACAAACGAAGAAAAATCCAACTTTTCAACTCACGTTTGATGAAAAAACAGAAAAACTGTGAAAAACCGAGTTTTGATCATGAAAACTTACTTGAATCCAAAGAACTTTGAGTTTTGAAGCACCAGGAAGCAAGAAATCTAGAGAGAGAAACTCTAGAAGCTTGAAAACCAGAAATTAGGGTTAAGAAATCTCGAATCTGAAAGTTTCTATATAGAACCCTAGCCGCGATCCGGATCGGCCGAGAATGTGATCCGGACCGGCCACACGCGGGAAAAATCCTGCGTTCGGGATCCGGATCACTTGCCACGATCCGGATCGGCTACACCTTTTTCTTCAGAAAAATTAAGAAAAATACAGTAAAATCCAGAAAAAGTATGTAAGCACATTATCATGTCAACTTTAAACAAATGACATCGTTTCACACAACAAGAAATAGATTATGAAAAATCTATCAATAATATCCAAAAATGAAACGAAGATTTACGAAAGTTAAAACACTTAAAGTTGAACAACTTCAATTACATCTATCTTGATCCTATGTGTAATGTCTTTATCAAATCATCAATTTCAGTAAAGAAAATGAAGTACCAAGATCAATAGATGTTTGAAATCCCAGATAAGTTAAATAATATATCTAGACAATCTGTTGAAGGAGTGGCTCTTTGAGCATCTTAAATCAAAAATCCCACCTTATACCAACCATGAAATACGACTGAGTCAAGTATTTCAATATGAGTTTTATCAACAATTTTTCAACCAAAAGTTTGCTTTTCATTCATGGAGTTCCTTTTTCTTTCATTTTCTCCATGTGGTGGTAGTTTTCACACTCCTCACTGGGATGTAACTCTTTCCACATCTTTTGAGCATTTCACATTTCATTGACTCCCCCTCAATTGGCTATCAATTATTCAATATATAAAGTATTCAACCAAACCATTGATCTCGAATTCATACTCGACTAAGCAATCAAATATGATAATGACTATACCAAGAGATCATTGAGAGAGAAATTGACTTTGATCACAGAAAGATGGTTTAATTAACGTAAATGATCATTGCAACATTGAAACATTATGACATCAAAAACATAATAAATTTCTAAATGCATAAAAGGATGCAATTAAAGTCAATTATGATGTATGCTCAATTAGTGTGCTATGTACAGAACATAGATAAAGAACAAAACAAAAACAAGAACAAAAACAAAACCTAATCTAAGCAAAGGTTTCAAAAAGAGTTTATTTCAAGGAAAGCATACCAATTGCTTTTCGCAAGTGAATGAAACGTTTTTGATCCAACGGTTTTGTTAAGATGTCGGCTAATTGATCTTCAGTTGAAATATATGACAGTTGAAGAATGTTTGATTCAACTAGCTCTCTAAGAAAATGATATCTAAGTTCAATATGTTTTGTTCTAGAGTGCAACACAGGGTTTTTAGAAATGTTAATGAGCACTAGTGTTGTCACATAAAATGGTTACCGAAGATGTTGAAATTCGGAAATCACTCAACACGCTCTTCATCCAAATCAATTGGGTTGAGCAACTTCCTGCAGAAATGTACTCCGCTTCGGCAGTCGAGAGTGCTATGCAGTTCTGTTTCTTACTGTGCCATGCAACAAGGCAATGGCCTAGATAGAAGCATGCACCACTCGTGCTTTTCCGGTCATCCACCGATCCAGCCCAATCGGCATCTGAGTATCCAACAATATCCAAAGTCGTTCCCATAGGATACCAAATTCCGAAACTGATTGTACCTTTGATATACCGGATGATCCGTTTCACCGCTTTCAGGTGAACCTCCTTCGGTGCTGATTGATATCTCGCACAAATCCCACACTGAAGGATATATCCGGGCGACTAGCCGTGAGATATAGTAGACTTCCAATCATACTGCGGTACAGTTTCTCGTCTACATTCTCACTTTGTGATTCACTTCCAAGTCCCTTATGGCTAGTTCCCATTGGAGTTGGAAAATCTTTCGAATTTTCAAGATCAAACTTTTTGACCAACTCCAGTGCATACTTGGATTGACACAAGTGAATTCCTTCATCGTTCTGCTTAACTTGTAATCCAAGAAAATAATTCAACTCGCCCATCATGGACATCTCAAATTCGCTTTCCATGGTCTCCGCGAATTTAGAAGCATCAGTATTTCTTGTTGCTCCAAAAACAATGTCATCAACATAGATTTGAGCAACTATGAAATTGTTTTGATAATGCTTCACAAAGAGAGTCCTGTCAGCTCCCCCTCGAGTGTAGCCCTTTTCCAAAAGGTGCTTTGTCAACCTTTCGTACCATGCTCGCGGTGCTTGTTTCAGACCGTAAAGAGCCTTTTTCAGTCGAAAAACATGGTTAGGTAGTTTATGATCCACAAAACCTTTCGGTTGAGCTACATAAACTTCCTCATTTAAAAATCCATTTAAAAAGGCGCTCTTAACGTCCATTTGAAATAATTTGATTTTAAAATGACAAGCAATCGCAAACAGTATACGAATGGACTCGAGTCTAGCTACAGGGGCGAAGGTTTCATCAAAGTCTATACCTTCTACTTGAGAATAGCCTTGAGCAACTAACCTTGCTTTGTTCCGGATGATAGTACCTTCTTCGTTTTTCTTGTTCTTGAAGATCCATTTGGTACCTATCACATTGTGTTGCTTCGGAGGCTTCGTCAGTTCCCAGACTTTGTTTCGCTCGAATTGATGGAGCTCTTCCTGCATTGCTTTAATCCAATAATCATCTTGGAGAGCTTCATCAACATTCCTTGGTTCGATTTGAGATACATAGCATGCAAATCCGCAAACCAATTGTCTCCGTGTTCTAACTCCTTCTTGTGGATCTCCAATTATGTTCGATTCAGGGTGATCCTTGGAGATGCGTAACGTCTGAGGTAGAGGAGTAGGCGGAGGTACACGAGATGATTCCTGCACATCACATGAGCTTGAAGAACCGTTAGATGCATCAACATTATTATCGAAAGAATTGTTAGAAGAAGATGCATTAGCAGGTGAATCATCATCTAGAGAGATATCGAGGGTAGATTTTTCAGTTTCAAAATGAAAAGCTTCATCTACCTTAACATTTATCGATTCTACGATCGTCTTAGATTCTAAGTTAAAAACTCGATATGCTCTGCTGTTTGTAGAATAACCTAAGAAAATCCCTTCGTCACTTCGAGAGTCAAATTTCCAAGATTTTCACGATCACGTAAAATAAAACACCGACTCCCAAAAATGCGAAAATATTTGATGTTAGGTTTTCTACAAACCAAAGTTCATATGGTGTATTCAAAGTCCCCGGGCGCAAATACACTCGATTGATAACATAAACAGCAGTGTTCACCGCTTCAGCCCAAAAATAGAACGGTAAGTTCCGGCTGTGAAGCATCACACGTGCCATTTCCTGTACGACCCTGTTTTTGCGCTCGACTACACCATTTTGTTGAGGTGTGTAAGGTGCGGAGAATTCATGTTTAATGCCATTAGAAACACAAAATCAATGAATTTAGAATTTATGAATTCACCACCTCTATCACTCCTCACTCGAGTAATCCTTTCATTCTTTTCTATCATAATACGATTGCAGATTTCGAGAAAAGAATCAAAGGTATCAGCTTTTTCTTTTAGAAAGGCTACCCAAGTATATCTAGAAAAATCATCAACCAATAAGAAAATATACCATTTACCTCCCAGAGATGGTTGACGAGTTGGCCCCATTAAGTCCATATGCAAAAGTTCCAAAGGCCGTTTTGTACCTATGTGGTTCAAATTCTTGTGTGCAGTCCTAGACTGTTTTCCCTTTTGGCAACCGCCACACACAAGGTTTTGTTCAAAAGAAAGTTTCGGAACCCCTTTGACCACATCTTTATTTGAAATTCTAGAAAGTTCCTTAAAGTTTATGTGACCTAGCCTTTCATGCCAAAGTGTTTCGTTTTTCAAAGATGCTAGGTTACATTTTTCAGAAATTTTAGAAGGAACTACATAACAGTTGTTTTCTGATCTAACCCCCTTTAAAAAGAAAGCATGGTTCAAGTCAGTTACAGTGCATTTATCAGATGAAAAATTAACTGAATAACCACTATCACACAGTTGACTTATGCTTATGAGGTTAGTCTTTAGGCCATGAACAAATAATACATTATCTAGAACCGGGCCATCTGGAATAGCTACTGTTCCCTTTCCAACAATTTTGGAAGACCGGCCATCTCCGAAAACAACAAGTCCTCCGGAGTTTTTCTCAAAAGTTTGAAAACAGTTTTTATCGCCGGTCATATGTCGGGAACACCCGCTATCCAAATACCAAGACGAACTATCATATGCATGCAAGGAAACAGTGGTAGCAAGACAGGGAAAGATCTCACCTTTGCGCACCCAAACCTTTTTGGTATGCGACTGTAGTGCTCGTGGAGTTGATTTCCTAGGTGAGGGCGTCTTGCTTGAAGAATTGCTGCTCCTTGAAGATGTCGTCTTGAGCGATGTACTACCAAGGCTCTTTTCCGTCAATTTGGTTGGAGTGGTTTTCCGAGGAATAGCCCTTTTGGTAGTTGCTGCAAGATGTTCTTGAGGTGTGCATTTGGCTCCAGTCTTGCAGTTTCTTCTGATGTGCCCTGAAATGCCACAACGAAAACATACCTTGGTTCTTGTCGATTCCGAAGATGATGTAGTAGGTTCGTTGTCGTTGCTTGGCGTGAACACCGGTGTCGGAGGAGGAGATACCGACGAAGGCACAAATACCGTACCACTCGAACTTGGAATGTCTCCAGTTTGAGTGTATCCGAGGCCGAACTTGTTTCTTTGACCGAGACCAAGGAGTCTGTCCAACTTACTCCTTCCAGAAGTAAATCTCTGTAAGTCATCCTTTAGTTGGCGTATGGTCTCTGTCATTTCAGATTTTTCCTGTCGGGCCTCGCCGTAGAGCTTCAAGAAGTAATTCGCTTTGTTCACCATGTCTACATAACTCTTCTCGAAATGCTCATTGGACTCTTGAAGGGAAACATTTGTCTTAACCAGATTGTCCCTTTCCACTTCAAGATCGGTTGAGATAGAGGTTACTCTTTTTAATTCAACTTCAAGTTCCAGTAATCTCTCTTTCAACCCCTTGTTTTGTTTAGCCAGTTTCTTTGAATCCCTCAGAAGTTGATGGTAGGCTAAAACAAAATCTTCACCTTCCGAATTATCTGACTCATCGTCCGTTGCAATCTTTTCCACAGTGGAGTTGGACAGTGAGTCGGATGTACTTGCCATTAAGCACATGAAGGATGAAGGTTTGGTGGACGCGTGGAAAGCTGTCGCGTTGTCTTCTTCATCACTTGACGATGACTCATTTGACGTGGAGTTGTCATCCCAAGTGACTGCTTGCATCGCTTTCTTCTTAGCCGGATTCTTGTTGGGACATTCAGTTGCTATGTGGCCGTAGCCTCGACATTTGAAACACTGAACTTGTCCCTCAGAACTTTTCTTATCCTTTGAGAAGTTCTCTTGGCTTCTTGACTTGTAGCTTGAGAATCCCTTGCCTTTCTTCGACTTTCCGAAGGATGGAGTTTTGCTTGAATTTCCCCTTCGAAAGTTGCGGCGAAACTTCCTTGTCAAGAGAGCAAGCTGCTTCTCAAAGTCCTCCATAGAAATGTTCTCGTCGTCGTCCGAGGAGGATGAATCCGCGTCTTCTTCTTTAGTTGATTTCAATGCGTAACCTGAAGACTTAGAAGAGGATGCCTTTCCAGAAGAATAGTTAGTAGGAAAAGTCATTTCATAAGTTTGTAAAGCACCTACTAATTCTTCTACACGCATTTCGTCCGGGTGTTTAATTGTTTCAATGGCTGCAACCTTCGGGCGAAATCGTTCAGGAAGAGTTCTTAGAATTTTTCTTACAACTTTAAATTCTGGAATCTTCTCTCCCAAGTTAGCACATGAGTTCACGATGTCTTGCAATCGTGTGTAATAGTCAGTGAAGGATTCATTCTCTGCCATAGAGATTGAGTCAAACTTGCTCGTAAGCATTTGCAGTTTCTGAATCTTCACTAGGTTAGTTCCCTCATGCGTAACTTGAAGAACATCCCAGATTTCTTTCGCAGTCTCACATGCCGAGACGCGAGAGAACTCAGTTTGTGACAAAGCATTAAATAGAGCATTAATCCCTTTGCCATTGTAAGAAGATAAGTCTATCTCTTCCTTGGTCCATTTCGACCTAGGTTTTAAGGTGCGAACATCATCTAAAATTTCAGTTGGATTAGACCATCCTAATTCAATTGATTGCCACACCCTTTCGTCGATGGAAATTAAGAAAGCTTTCATCCGTACTTTCCAGTACGCATAATTAGTTCCATCAAAGAAAGGGGGTCGATTGATGTTTCCACCTTCAACCATTGTTTACAACCCTATTCCCGCTCTGATACCACTTGTTGGGTTTAGGTTAATAAGGATCTAATAGGGGAAAAAACACCTAGAGGGGGGTGAATAGGTGTAAACAATAAACACTCAAAAATCTTTGTGCGATAAAACCCAATGCGGAAAAATAAAAGAACACACAAGATTTTTACGTGGAAAACTCCAAACCGGAGTAAAAAACCACGGGACCGATAACACGGCGAAATCCACTAGAGTTAACACACGTACAAGGTGATATAACGTACTCACAGACGACTCAACCTTTTACCATACGCCCCTAGTCGATCTTCTCCGCTCGCTCCGCAACGCTTCTCGAATCCACGATTTGCGCCGCCAACGCTGAATCCACAGCGTCCAACGTCGAATCCACGACGTCCGACCGAATCCACGGTCTTCACCCAATGGTACGCTTCGAATCCACGAACGCACCTCGCTCCGAATCCACGAGAGCGATAACACCTTGAATCCACAAGGCCACGCGAGTCCACGCGCCGATTTTGGGGTAAATCGTTGTTTGTTTGGGTGGTGATGATCCGCCGAATACTTAGATCAAGAGTAGATCGGAAATACCATCTAAGTATTCATTAGTTTGATTCAACTCAAGATATGAGTATGAAAATCCTAGAATCAAACTAATCAATATAGATGAAGAACCATTAAATAGATCTAATGATTTCCGTTCTTCTCTATATGTGGATCTAAGGCCGTATAAAATGATATTTGAAAATGACGGCTCTTTTTCCGATGCCCTAGAAATGAAATAGGAGGGCTATATATAGGTTAGAAACCCTAGGAAGAATATTCGGATCAAAAACAAACTTTTCTGGAAAGTTTTACCGACGGCGATCCGGATTGCATAAGCCACGATCCGGATCGCAGACGCACAGAATGCAGTTTCCAGAAAATCACCTGTTCGGGATCCGGATCATAATCCACGATCCGGATCGTTCATACATTTTCACAAAACACCCCATTCGGGATCCGGACTGCCCAAGCTATGATCCGGATTGCAGCAATGTATGAACGAACACCTTTCGGGATCCGGATTGAAAGTCCACGATCCGGATCCTGAACATGTCCCATGTTCAGTTTTTGATGAATATGCAATTAAAACCTCTTCCAAGTGTTTCTACACTATAAGAAGTATTCGGATCATCAAAATTATTTAGTTAAACGTACCTGATCCTTTTGAATTCTTCTTTCTTGAGATTGAGGTATATGATCCACAGTTTCTTCATCTTCAATCCTCAAGACTTAAACTATTCACGAAATACGCCAACTCAAATTCCGTAACAATCTCCCCCTTTGGCGGTTTCGTGACAAAACACAGATCCACAAAAGAAAATTCAAAAAGATATTTTTGTTGCTGGCGGTGGCGCTGTCGGTGGTGCCGCGGCCGGTGCTGTCGGTGGTGCCGCGGCCGGTGCTGTCGGCCCCGGCGGAGGGACCGGGGCGGCCGTCACTGGCGCGGCCTGTTGCTGATGCGTCAACTGACGCACATGATCGGTGAGGGTGGCCAATTGCCCCGCCATTTCCCGCAATTGCTGCCGCAGGAGCTGGTTCTCCGCGGCCGTTGATGTTGTCGCGTCTGCCTCGGCATCTCCTGCCGATGATCTGGTACGAACCATGACTGTCACACACAACAAGGGTCAACGTCAGACTTTACCTACAACAACGAACCACTTAGCTCGAGAAAGAAACTCCAACTTTCCCCCCCCCCCGATCACTCACGTTCTACAGTCCTATGTCCTACCCATTTCATTCACTTGTAGATATGTGAGGCATTCCCACGGATGTCGGCATTACTGTTGTGATTAACTGTTGTGATTGAATGAACCTCTCTGATACCATCTTAATCTGTCACGCCCCGGGGGTTTAATTTAGCGGAAACAGTACGTTTTTTTTCTTTTTTGGAAAACCTCTCTTCCCCGGCGCGTGCCCAGACCCGCCGCACATACAGGATCTCCCTGCAAACGGACAGAGTCTCCCCTGTATGTGCACGGCGTAGCGTTAAGTACATCTCCCAAACAAACACAACCATTCAATCACAACGGTCACAAGCATACAGCAGGCATTCTAATTAGTCAAGCGTATGGCCAATCAGTTTGGAAAGGATAAATCCACAGATTTAAAAGAGCGCCCACTCGGCGCTTGTGTTTTGGAAATCGGGTTTTCGAAATCAGCATAAATCCACAGGGTTTTGAAGACGGTGCCCACTCGACACCCAGTTTTGAAATTCATTTCGCAATCCATAAATCCACAGGGTTTGAAACCAGTGTCCACACGACACTTAGATTTTTAAGACAATTTTCGAAATCTTTTCTTTGGCTTTGCCTTTTTCTTTTTCAAATGGCCCACAGAGATGAAAGGAAAATAGTGCATAAAAAGATAACCAAGTACCGACATCCACGTCGACCCCACGAGGGTATCGCGAACCTCACACGTAGCTACAAAGTAAGTGAAATGCGGGAATAAAGGAAGAAAATACAGTCCAGGGTTCCCAGCAACCCAGAAGCTCCTGCCCCGTCCTCACCGTCGCCTACCTCTCCCCCCGTCTGGTCCCTGTCACGGAGTGGGAAGTCAGTGACGAAAATAGTAAAGCAGGAAAATGCAGTAAAACAAACCGTGAAGATAACCGGAGCAACCACCCTCTCAAGAGGGAAACGATAACCTGTACTCCCATGCCCTGCAATACCCGGCCACGTCGGACAACTAATAACCGACGGGTCGTACCGTGCCCTGAAAAACCCGACCACATCGGACAGCTAATAACCGACGGGTCGCACCGCTCCCACGTCGGACGACTAATAACCGACGGGTCGCACCGCTCCCACGTCGGACGACTAATAACCGACGGGTCACGCCGCTCGCACCTCGGCGCCTCAAACCCCACAACTAATAAGGGGCCCCACTACGTCACCTCGTGGGTATACACGGGTCATAGACCACTTTTCCGGAAAAGCGCACCCTTTGCGGTGGCCAAACCGCGGGTGCGCGTGCTGCAGCCTCGAGCCAAGTAACCAACAATACCAACAATACTCAAGGAGAGGATATAACCGTAATCATGTTAGCAACATAATATATAATCAAGCTTAAAGCTATAACCGCTATCCCGGTAGCAACATGATAAGTAATCAAGAGTAGAACTATAACATGTGTAATCCAAGTAAAACGATCGCCGGAAATCGACGCTAAACATCACAATAAAAACCCACCTGTCGCTAGTAGGAAACAACGTTCGGCTCCCTCGCGTCCTGGTACGCCCGCTCGGACTCGCACACCCGCCTGCCGCGAGGGAAAGTCAGCGCTCAGACTCGGGTAACAAAAACGACACTCCGCCTGTCCCGGCTCGCGGCTCCCCGCCCGCACACGGGGCTGTGCGCGTGCCCAGCCCCGTGCGGGTCACCCCCGCACGCGGGGCTGGGCGCGAGCCCGACCCCGTGCGGGTCACCCCCGCACGCGGCTGGGCTGCAGCCCGGCCCCGTGCGGGTCACCCCCGCACCGTGCGGGTCACCCCCGCACCGTGCGGGTCACCCCCGCACGCGGTGCTGGGCGCGAGCCCGGCCCCGTGCGGGTCACCCCCGCACCGTGCGGGTCACCCCCGCACGCGGGGCTGGGCGCGAGCCCGGCCCCGTGCTGGTCACCCCCGCACCGTGCGGGTCACCCCCGCACGCAGCTGGGCGCAGCCCGGCCCCGTGCGGGTCACCCCCGCACGCAGCTGGGCGCGAGCCCGGCCCCGTGCGGGTCACGCGGGACTGCCGGTTTGGGGGCCTTCGCACATGCGGCGGATTCCGGAGAATCCGTCGCCTGTGCTTTCCCCCCCCCCTCCTCTTGCTGATCGGAAAAGAAAACAAGAACCTAAACCATAACAAGAAACCTTCGTCTCACCTCGGTTTCGACGACGATGGTTGAGAGGGGAGGGATCGTCCGTTCTTGCGCGCCCAGTATTGGTAGTGGAACGTGCGGCGTTCCTCCCTCTCCTCGATCTCTCCGCCGCGGTGCCTCGCCGATCCAAAGAAGGGTTTTTGGGGGGGATGCGTTCTTCGTCCACGCTCGGGCAACGTACGCCAAGGTATGGGAGGAGGGATTAGGGTTCCCAAACCTAAGTCCCCAATCCTTATTAATTAGCCGTTTAGGCGCAGTCGGGTCTAAACCCAAGGTCCAACTAAATTAACCCAATCTTAATTCAAATTAAAATAAATTAGCCTAGACTAAAATAAATTAACTTAAACTAAATCCGGGTCTGGTTTACCTCCGAGAAGACGTGCTGAACACTCGAACTGCAACGACTTCAGGAATTTATTCCGGGGGATTCCGGAGTCGGAAAACAGAACCGATCGCGCCGCCGGCCTCCGTTTCGCGAGCTTTGTTCTCAAAAATTACCCGCGAGCCCCGACGGCCTGCCCAGAAATAATGAAGGAAAATCGCACCCCGGACCCCTTAGCCGAGAAGCGGTTCGAAAATAAAATCACAGGTAAGACCGAAAAGGGAAGATAAACCCGCGGTTATTACATGTAGCGGATTGCTTGTCTGTACCGGGAACCGTTTGGGGTAAACGATGATCCCGGGAGGTCTTGTTTTCCCCTGTTTGGGGTTGTCGCCACTGTGTTAGTGGTAGTAGTTTATTAGTGTTAGCCGGACCTAGAACCCAGAACCCTTTTCGACATACACATGATTTTAGTCTACCAATGTTTTCTTCCAAGCATCGAAGGGCCGCTGGAGTCTGTTCTTGTTTTATTGGACAAAGGCATCAGCCCTTCGGGGTTTGGGTAAAACACTTATTTTTCTAATTGTTTTCCTAAAAAGAACTAAAATCATTAAATATGGATTTCTTCTAGATCAAAATGATTTTCAATAACAAATGTCACCTTCTTCCTGTAAATCTCCCCACTCGAAAGGATTCGAGTGGTCTGGGTTCTAGGGGCCGTTCCTCTGTCGGGACGAAAGCCACGGGGGCCGAGCCTGGAACCTGTTCTTGTTTGATAGGGTTGTAGGTGTAGGTCTCCCGGGACTTTCGGGCCATGTTGGTGTCTTCTGCGAGTTGTACTGTGATTATTGCTTTCCCGAACTATAAGGGATCGGGAACTTCGATAGTCGGAGCCTAGAGTCTGTTCTTGTTTGATAGGGTTCTTAGCACCGGTCTATCGGGTTTCCGAACCCTTATGGTGTCGGTCGTCCTGGTGAGTTTGGTGGTCTGTTGTGGGAGCCGTCTGGTGGACGGTGGCCCCAATTGTGTGACTTCCAGCTTGTGGTTGAGAGTTGGTGTTGTTGGTCGATCTTGTTGATCGTGGTTTGGACTTTAGCCTGCATGAGCCATATTTGAGCTCGACAGAGATACGCGGATACTTTCCTCGGTGGGGTCGCTCCCCTCGAGAGCCACTCCGGAGTTGGGCCTGTTACTTGCTATCGCGACTTGTCGACGCCGTCCCTCTGGCTGGGCCAGTTGTCACGGACACCCTACGGTAGACCCGTCCTGTTGAGGATGTGCGGCAGTAGGTGGGCGCAGGTTTGACTGGACCCTTTGCGGCAGTCAGTATAGATTTGGTGAGTATACTGTGTGTGTTAGTAGATGCATCATGTTTCCATCTGTTCCATTTTCTTGAGCATCTAGATAGAGGCATAGTAGCTGTAGAGTTACTTTTCCAGCCCTTTCATTTCAGCATTATTATTGTTACTTTATGCCTCTAGTAGACTTAGTGGGCAGACCGTCGGGCTTGTTGGCGGCACCCACTGAGAACTACTTGGGACGTAGTTCTCACACCCGTCGTGGTGTCTTTTCCCACAGGGACTTCTACTCCTGTTCCAGTTGCTCCTGTTGCTGCTTCTTCTGATCGAGGTAAGGGAGTCGCGAGCTAGATCCCTACCAGTCGTCGTCCTGAGAGTAGATGTACCCTTATTACTTTTGTGAGTTCATGTCGAGAGAACTTTGTAGTGAGGTATAGAGTTGTATTTATTTTACTGCTGGAGTGATCTCTGTATTTTGGTGAGGTTGGTTGTACTATTTGAGAGTGTAGTTGTACACTTAGTTTTTATTTCCAGCAGTTTTACTTTCAGCTCTGATATCTGTTTAGTATAGTCTGATCTTTTGCAGGTTAGTCGCTTCGTCTATACGGGCTTCCCGTATGGGCGGCGGATCTGTTGGCGAGCCCGGGTCGCAGTTTCGACGCCGGGGCGTGACAGATTAGGTGGTATCAAAGCCTAGGTTGTAGGTCATTATGGACTTAGAAACCCTAGGCTTGTGGTTGGACATTAGGATGACTACGTGAGAGTCGTGACTGTTAGCGAGAGTCCTGATTGAGTTTTATACCTCTCCCAAGGGACGGGATGAGGGATTGGCATGTTTATTCTCCTAAGCGATTATGTTGGCTGCAGACAACATAATGCTAAGGAATGGATGACATGTCTTAGACTTTCGCTAGATTGGGTCGAGTGTTGTTTGGTATTGTCCTGATGTTTGCATGTGGATTGCAGGTGGGCACGATGCCTCCCCGACGCAGGATACAGACGCGTTCTCAGCCTTCCCCCTCCGATGAGCCTGGGCAGGAGGAGCCAGCACAGTGTCAGCAGAGTGAGGTACAGGAGCTTCGGGCTCAGATGGCTCAGTTGTCAGAGACCTTGCGACGCCAGGAGGAGGCCTCGCAGCGCCAGGAGGAGGCCTCGCAGCGCCAGGAGGAGGCTTCCCGACGCCAGGAGGAGTCCTTGGGTCGGATGATTCTTATGTTAGAGCAGAGGTCACAGCCGGTGGTAGCACCCCCTGAGAGTTCGCCTGTGCCTTCTTCGCCAGCTGCAGCGCCCCCTGTGATTCCGTCAGCACCGGCAGTTCCTGTCGAGCCGGTTCCGTGCCGACCACCGTCTGGGTCGACGGGACCTTTTACTTCTTCTGAGCAGTGTGCAGCGGTGGATCTGTTGATGAGGTTTCGCCGGTTCGATCCACCTCGTTTCTCTGGTCTGGGTGCTGAGCCGTGGGAGGCCGAGACTTGGGTTACGGCCATGGAGCGGCACTTTGAGAGTTTGTTTGTTGAGGATCGGTTTCGGGTCTTCTTGGCAGCGCATTATCTGGAAGGCAACGCCGAGGCTTGGTGGCGGCGTGTGCGACCCGCTGGTCCGCCAGGGACGCAGCTTCTTCCCTGGGCGGAGTTCCGCAGTCTTCTTTTGGGGGCCTTCTTTCCTGAGAGTGTACGGCAGAGATTGGAGGAGCGGCTGAGGAATCTCCGTCAGGGAGATCGGCCCGTGCAGGTATATATAGCCGAATTCAATCAGCTGTTGGCTAGTATGCCTCACGTGGCCAGGGACGAGTCACACCGGATCTACATGTTTGAGCGGGGGCTACGCCGGGGCATTTATCAGCTTGTTCGCGCCCGCAGATTGCAGACTTTGGAGGCCTCGATGGAGCAGGCGTTATATGTTGAGTCTGGAGAGGCAGTCATGGCAGAGGTGGCTCCAGCCCCTATAGCGATTCCAGGGGCGAAGCGCCCGGCGCCGATGGATGAGGGGCAGTCTAGTCGGCAGCGACCTCCGAGATCTCCACGATCTCATCCTGAGGGTCGTGGGTTTCGTAGGCGCCGGAGATCAGGTGGGCCCTCGCAGCAGCAGCAGTATCAGCAGCAGCGACAGGAGCGGTGTGTCATCTGTGGCGGGCCCCATCCACCGTCGCAGTGTGATCAGAGACGGGGGCGGTGTTTCCTCTGTGGAGAGTTGGGACATTTCCGCGCAGCTTGCCCTCAGGCCATTTTGTCAGTGCGACCCCTTGCTACAGCACCTCCCTTGCCAGTTCAAGAAGCGGAAGCCCCTCCGGTACACCGTCAGACAGAGTGGGGTACGACGTCGAGACAGGCGGGACGACGATCTTCGGCACCCAGTGGACGGTTTAATGCAGTCCTGGTGGAGGACACTCCGGCAGCAGATCATGTCGCGGCAGGTATGATTTTATTTCAGTTAGCTGAATTGAGCATTTCGTTACCGCTGCATCCTTCTGCATTAATAGTTGAGCATCTGCATCAGCATCTTTGCATGGGTGTGGGTTAGGAATTTGGCTACATGTTTTAGCAATTGGATTCTTCTCGGTATCCTACAAGTTGAGGAGGTTCGCGGTGTTTGATCAGTGTAGTTGAGACTTGGGACTTCTCCGGCTGATGTGACGATTCAAGGACAGCTTCAGGACTTGGTTTGAGCACACATGTTGGACTGGTTGATGCGGTGCAATGCTACGACTGATGATGGATTGAGAGCAGTTGTTACGGAATTTGAGTTGGCGTATTTCGTGATTGTATTAAGTCTTGAAGATTGAAGATGAAGAAACTTTGGATCGTATACCTCAATCTCAAGAAAGAAGAATTCAAAAGGATCAGGTACGTTTAACTAAAGATTTTGATGATCCGAATACTTCTTATAGTGTAGAAACACCTGGAAGAGGTTTTAATTGCATAAACATCAAAAACTGGACATGGGACATGTTCAGGATCCGGATCGTGCTTGGCAATCCGGATCCCGAAGGGTGTTGGTTCATACACTGGTTCAATCCGGATCGTAGCATTCCATGATCCGGATCCCGAACACTGGTTTTACCTGTGTGCTTCCTCGATCCGGATCAGGAATTGCAATCCGGATCCCGAACATGATGTTCTGGTAAAACTGTATGAACGATCCGGATCGGAGATTATGATCCGGATCCCGAACCCTTGTTTTTCTGGAAATCGTCTTTCTTGCTTCTGCGATCCGGATCGCAGATTCCAATCCGGATCGCCGTCGGTAAAATTCCAGAAAAGGCTGTTTTTGATCCTTATCTTCTTCCATGGTTTCTAACCTATAAATAGACCCTATGTCATTTTTCTAGGGCATCCGAAATAGAGCCGTCATTATCAAATATCATTTTATACGGAAAGATCCACATATAGAGAAGAAAGGAAATCAATAGATTTATTCTATGTTTCTTCATCTATATTGATTGATTTGATTCTAGGTTTTCCATACTCACATTTTGAGTAGAATCAAATCAATGAATACTTAGATGGTATTTCCGATCTATCTTTAATCTAAGTATTCGGCGGATCATCACCACCCAAACAAACAACGATTTACCCAAATCGGCGCGTGGACTCGCGTGGCCTTGTGGATTCAAGGTGCAACCGCTCTCGTGGATTCGGAGCGAGGTACGTTCGTGGATTCGAAGCGTGCCATTGGGTGAAGACCGTGGATTCGGTTGGACGTCGTGGACTCGACGTTGGACGCTGTGGATTCAGCGTTGGGCGCGGATCGTGGATTCGAGAAGCGTCGTGGAGCGAGCGGGAAGATCTACTAGGAGCGTATGGTAAAAGGTTGAGTCGTCTGTGAGTACGTTATATCACCTTGTACGTGTGTTAATTCTAGTGGATTTCGCCGTGTTATCGGTCCCGTGGTTTTTTACTCCGGTTTGGAGTTTTTCCACGTAAAAATCTTGCGTGTTCTTTTATTTTTCCGCATTGGGTTTTATTGCGCAATGATTTTTTGAGTGTTTATTGTTTACACCTATTCACCCCCCTCTAGGTGTTTTTTCCCCTATTTAGATCCATATTAGTTATAACCCAACAAGTGGTATCAGAGCGGGAATAGGGTTGTAAACAATGGTTGAAGGTGGAAACATCAATCGACCCCCTTTCTTTGATGGAACAAATTATGCGTACTGGAAAGTGCGGATGAAAGCCTTTTTAATTTCCATCGACGAAAGGGTGTGGCAATCAATTGAATTAGGATGGTCTAATCCAACTGAAATTTTAGATGATGTTCGCACCTTAAAACCTAGGTCGAAATGGACCAAGGAAGAGATAGATTATCTTCTTACAATGGCAAAGGAATTAATGCTCTATTTAATGCTTTGTCACAAACAGAGTTCTCTCGCGTCTCGGCATGTGAGACTGCGAAAGAAATCTGGGATGTTCTTCAAGTTACGCATGAGGGAACTAACCTTGTGAAGATTCAGAAACTGCAAATGCTTACGAGCAAATTTGACTCTATCTCTATGGCAGAGAATGAATCTTTCACTGACTATTACACACGATTGCAAGATATCGTAAACTCATGTGCTAACTTGGGAGAGAAGATTCCAGAATTTAAAGTTGTAAGAAAAATTTAAGAACTCTTCCTGAACGATTTCGCCCAAAGGTTACAGCCATTGAAACTATTAAACACCCGGACGAAATACGTGTAGAAGAATTAGTTGGTTCATTACAAACATATGAAATGTCATTTACTGTGAAGACCCGGATCTTCGTGGTCATTACAGTGTGATCGACAGCTTGTGGAGGCCAATTTCTGTGGATAGTGTTGGTTGCGCGCAAATCGGACCCAAGAAACGGACTCAGTGCGAGAAATAGATTAAGATCGCCTATTTGGGAGTTCGTCGAAAAATAAAGGTGGTTTCGCGCAAAACGGATACCGTATTTGGATTCAGCGCGGAAAAACGATCAAAACAACTATTTGGTTGCTTTATTTGGAATTTTGGACTCCGGAATTGGACTCAGCGCGCAAAAATAGCAAAAAGAGGCATTTTTGGAGCAGTTTTGGACTTTATTCAGGCGGCCGGTCCATGGGGGTCTGCGCGTGCACCAGGCGCACTGGCCACTCGGCCTTCCACGCGGCGGCACAGGAGAGGAGGGCGCGGGCCACGCGGCGCGCCTGCGTTGCGCAGAGCGCGCCCACGTGCGCGCGCCGTACTGCGCGTCCCCGCGCAGGGGACACGCGGCGCCACGCCAATGGCGGGCGCCGCGTCTGGCGTGGCCCCATCCGGGCCATCCGCCCGGGGGGCGGGGCGCCCGGATGGGCGCCACGTGCCCCCGCCTGGGGCGCGGGTTGGGCCGGCGCCGGGCCGGGCCCGGTACTGTGCTTAAGCACAGTACCATTTCCCCCCCCACTTTGTTCTTTTCTTCTCCTTCTTCTTCTATTTTAGGCTCCTACCTCCTCCATCCTCCTCTTTTGGTGCTTCCCACCTTGGGGACTTCTACAGAGGAATCACATGCAACCCTCCTTCATCTTCATCAGCAAAGAGATGGACAAAAGGGCTTCATCACCATCATCTTCTCCATGAGGCAAGCATCACCATTGTTGCTGTTGGTGGACCTTCCCGTCGCGTTTCAGTAAGAAAATTCCCCAGGACTCATTTCTTGGAGTTTCGAGCTCATTCTTGGTTCTACGTTTTCACAAGAGGTAAGGCTACAATCTTTGTATTCAACTCTCCCACCAGATCTCATGTTTTTATAGAGTTTTAAGGCCATCTTTGGAACCCTTCATTTCAGTCTGGAATCCTGAACAGTCCTCAGTGGTTTGGCCTTTCTGGGCAGTAGGATGGGAATATTTAGATGATTTTTGCGGGGAAATTTCCAGGACTCGAAGATCTACAATATTGGTATGTATCATTTTCCCCAGATCTGAGTTTTTATTAGGGTTTATTCATGATCTTTGGAGCACCTTGCTGCAGTCCTGTACAGTTGGAACTTGGTGATAGTTCAAAGTGTTTATGGGTTTTCTCCTTCATCCGAGCACGAAAATTGGAGTTCTTTAGCTCAATTTGTATCTACTCTCGACAAGGAATCCAATGGTACCTCTCTTGCAGGATTTGGAGCACGTTTGATTAGGTAACTTTAATGATCTTCTTAAGTGCGATTATATGGTTTACTGCAGTCCCTGTTTTAGTTTTGATTTGAGCAATGCACCTTAAAATGCAGATAACTTTGTGGATATAAGGTCTTTTTCTGAAATTCAAGTTGGTACTTCTTCTTAACCTCAAGGTGAGCAAATTCTCTTTTATGATCTGTGGATGAATCCCTTTGGAACAGCCCCTAATTAAGCTTGGAAATGCTAGCAAGTTTATGTTAGCGGTTTTTGGACAGCATTGTGATTTTGCTTCATTTGAATGTTAAGGGAAATTAAGGATAGATTTTTGAGGACTTGAAGATGTTTGTATGAAAGAGGAGATCTTTGTTTTACTGTTGGAGACTTCATTTTGAGGTATTTGAGGTTGCACATACTTTTATTTAATCTTGTTGCACTTGCTGAAATTCTGGAATTTGAGTGCGCAGTGTGCATTGTTTCAGTGATTGCGCCCAATTCGTGAGGCGGATTTGGATGATTTTCGCGGCATCGGTCTCCTGGAGGATAAGGATTACTCACGCCAAATTTCAGCTACAGCGGGCAGCGGATCGTCAAGTTCCAGGTGGGTGGTTGTGCTTTGCCGAAAACGACGATTTACCCACTCGGGCCATTGGTTTCCCTCATGGCATAGTTGATTGTTGTTCTCTTCTTCTTGGTATAATATGCTTGGATATCCATGTTTAGATTAAGTTAATTGATCCTTAGCTTATGCATGAATAAATGATTAGTTGGTTGAAATTATATTATCTCATATGAAGTTGATATTAAGTGATCATCCTTAAACCTATTCTATGTGAGGGTAATTAGGAAACTAATCTTCAACCTACACCTTGTGATGAATGGTTAACATAATTATGTGAGAATGATGGTGATAGTTATATGTGAATGGTTGATTGATTTATGTGAGGACTTGATGGGGTTATGTGAGAAGTGCTTGGTTGCTTATGTGAGAAGGACTTGGTTGATCTATTTGAGAATGGCTTATATGAGAGTAGTTGGTTTGGTAATCCTTAGCCTCCACTTTGTGATATGAATTATAATTGTTGATCCTCAACCTTCAATGTGTGATGTTGAGCATAGATGTTGATTCATAGCCTATCTATGTGAGAATAATGAGTTGATTGATCTTTGATCTAGTTTATGTGAAAATGGGTGTTGATGTTGGTTATTGATCTAGTTGATGTGAGAATGACCTATGCTTTTGATTCCTAGTTCATTCATGAAAAGATGGTTATCATTGTGAGTTGAGGCCTATTCCTTATGAGACTAAGCTTTGTTCATGACTCCTAGTTCCTCCAAATGAGATTGGATGTTGTTGGTAGATCCTATGTTCATCCTATGTGAGATCAATGAAAGTTGTTGAACCTTAGTCTATTCATTGGTGATACTTGATTGAATGTCCATGTTTAAGTGATGTTAAATGATCTTTAGCATATCCATGTGAGAATGTGAGGTTGATAAGTGTTGTACTCCTTTAGGTGATGTTAATGATTAATGATGCTTTTAACCTATATTCTGTGTGAGTTACTCCTTATGAGAGTATATACTATTCATGATCTAATCTGTGTATGAACACCGTTAAATGCCTTTCTTCATTCTACATGAGGACACTTGCATGCTTGTATGGATATCTAGATAGGCCACCTTTTTCTGCTACACTTTCATATTGGGACATGACTTAGGAGAAACCATGTTTAGTTGTTCTCCTTTCTATTCAGTTGCATATTGCTCGAGTTAGAGCAGGGGTATGGGATAGTGTAGTCGAGGTCATCGAGTCGGGGTCAGACTAGACTCGATTATGGATCGTGGGGCATTGTGGTAACCGCGGACAGTAGGCGGTTAGCCAGATGTTGATTACTTTATCAGATTGGACTTGAGGGATTGTTGCGGCGACCGCGGACATTGGGCGGTTGACCGGATATTTTATTATTGCATCAGATTGGGTATCAGATTACTCTAGTGGATGGAGTTTCCCACTTATTGAGTATTATTGCACCAGATTGGGGATCGGGGTTTCATTAGTGGATGGATTTTCCCACTTTGATCATAGTCATGATAAAAGTCCTGCTATACTGAGATACTGGTTACTGTGATACTTGTTACTGAGATACTATACTCGTGTGGGTCGCTCCCCTCGAGTGCCACTCCGGAGGTAGGCTTTTCGGACCCAGCCTTGTGTGCCGGTCTGATACTGATGTTGGGATGCGAGCCGTGCGGGCCGATCTCGCGGTTTCCAGCCTTGTGTGCAGATTCCGCTGATGTTGGGATGCGAGCCGTGCGGGCCGATCCCGCGGTTTCGAGCCTTGTGTGCAGATTCCGCTGAGCAGGCAATGCCAGTTGTACTGGTGCCACATGATTGGGTATTTGGACAGATACGGTTTTCTGATGCATTCATACAGTCATCTCTTTAGATACTGCATTTAGAGGCATACTAGTGGTAGCTTCCTCTTATCATGTGATGACCTGGATCTCCGCAGAGCTGTTGCGGTGCTTTGAGGTGGCTACTGGAGATCTACGCAGTGTGCGGGAGGTATTTGGGGCTTTTACAGGGTGACCGACAGCTTCTGGAGGCCTACGGGGCATGTCGGCGGTGTTCGGGCGCCGATTTGGACACAAGTGTTGGACTCCGGGCTTCAAATGGATCACGTGGGTGATCGGGGACCCCATCGGTCGTTTGGAGGTGTTTGCGCGCAAAACGGATATTGAGATTGGGCTCGGCGCGAGATTTGGACCAAGAATACTTTCCGGGGGCTTTCGGCAAATTTTAGAGTGAGAATTTGGCGAAACGGACGTCAAAATCGGATTCAGCGCGCGAAAACGCTTCAGACGGTGTATTTGCGGCATTTTTGGGCTTCGGGTTACTGTTCACGCCGGAACAGTATTTCCGGCGATCGCCGGCGGCGCTGGCGGCGGCGGGCGGCGGCGGAGGCGGCGGGCAGGCGGCGCGCGGCCGCGGGCAGGCGCTGAGGGCGCGGGCAGCAGCGGCGGGGGCGCGGGCAGGCGGCCGGTCCACCGCGCGGGCGTGCACCAGGGCGGTGCCACGTGGCATGTGGAGATTGGATGGTCCACAGCGCGCGGTCCACGGAACCATTTAGGTGCACGGTGGACCGACAGGGTGGACACGTGACATCATACTATTGGTCGGCTCACAGCATTCGGTCTACGGGGATTTCAGGCTGGCTCAGGGTGTATGGTGCACCGGCTTGGACACGTGGCAGCATTTCATTGGTGCGGTCCACGGGATTTTGTGCACCGGGTGCACTGAACTTTCGGAGTGGACACGTGGCACGCCCTCATTGGTCGGTCAACTGTGCACTGGGCGGCAGACTGAGCGCGGCAGAACTGTTGGGAGGGCCACGTGTCGCAGTCCTATTGGTCCATTTTTGGTGTTTCGTGTTCTATGGGACACGATGGGAATTTTTGGAAAAGATTTTTGGGGTTTTCTTCTTAATCCCATCCGAGGCTCATTCAAGGGCTTATTTCTCCATCTTAGAGGCTCCATCTCCATTAGAGGTGAGAAGATGAAATCTTCATCTGGAAGTGAGGAACACTCCTGTGAAGTTTGAGGAGTTTTTGAGGCACGGATTTCGAGATTTGGATTTTCCGGCGCGGCGCGACGATGCATTCCTGGATTGTTCTTCGGCGCAGCGACAGTGTTTTAGCTCCCCCGAGCTAACCAAGCAGTATTTTTCAGCGATTCTTGCGCCATCTTCTTCGTAACAGGTAGGGCTACATTTCCTATTTCTACTGGTTTTTCCCCATTCCGAGGTTTTCATGGGTTTTTCGGATCATCTTGTGACCCCTTTTGCTGTGATGGAGTTTTGGACAGCGGGTCGGTATTTCGGCGATATCTCCGCAACCGGACATCGGATTGAGGCGATTCAAAAAGGATTTGCATCTACGCATCGCAAGGAATCTCTCTGAATTTTTGTGGAATTTTGTGGAATTTCCCTGAAGGTGAGAACCCCTTTTTACAGAACCTTGTAGCACAGTTTTTGGGTAAAAGTATTGTTCGAGGTGGTCCTCTTGTCGATTTTGGTTCTCAGCACAGAAAAATCGTGGGAAAACGTGCAGGTACTCGTTTCGACCGGTTCGTCGCGTAGATCGCAGTGGTATTTTTCTGGGAATTTATTGGGCACATTTCGCAGGTAAAAAGGCTGAACAGTAAATCTGGTTTTGGGGACAGATTTTGGGATTAACTTGGATAGTAATTGTGTGTGTGTATCCTTTGGGATTTTGGCACAGTTTGCGAGGACGGTTGAGATCGGGCGCGGACTTCGCTGTCAGGACTTGGATTTAGCGCTCGAGGTGGGTACCGTTGTTTAACCTCCTACTTGTGATGTCCCCACTAGGCCTATTTGAGTTGCTTTTATTACATTGCTAAATGAACCGGTAAAAAGTAAAAATGGCAGGGTAATTGGGAATTGGACTATATTGCTTGTACACATTGGGACCTCTTATGTTTAAGTGATAAATGGACATGGGATTACTTGGCAGATGGAAGTTTAATTAGTGGCATCCCTGTTATGGGGAAAGATCATAATATTTAAACCCTGTTTTAAATAATGGACTTTGCATGCTTGATGGACATCTAGTTAGGCCACCTTTTTCTGCTACACTATCATGATGGCATTGACTTAGGAGAAACCATGCTTTTCTCTTCTTTTGTCTACATTTGGGGGATAGTACGCTCGGGTTCGAGCAGGGGCTGGGATAGTGTAGTCAGACAGTTGGGGTTTTGGGACAGGCAGGCTGTGAGGGCAGGGTATTGCGGCAACCGCGGACAGTAGGCGGTTGACCGGATATCGATTATTCTACCCGATTGTGGATCTTGGATTTTGGGACAGGCAGGCTTGATGGCAGGGTATTGCGGCAACCGCGGACCTTGGGCGGTTGACCGGACAGTGGTTATTGCATCAGATTGGGTATCGGGTCTCTAGTGGATGGGGTTTCCCACTATTTGTTTATCTTGCATCGGGTTGAGATCGGGTCTCCTTTTTGTGGATGGGTTTTCCCACTTTGATCAGAGTCATGATCCAGTCCTGCTGATTTGGTACTTGTTACCCAGGCATTATTTTGGTACTTGTTACCCAGGCATTATACTCGTGTGGGTCGCTCCCCTCGAGTGCCACTCCGGAGTGTGCGTTTTACAGGCTTCGAGTCCTCGGGACTCTCTTTCCCTATCGGTGTTATGCGTTGGCCAGCATACCCGATTTGGCAGGCAGGCACAGCAGGCAGTACCAGTGCTTACTGGTGTATCGATTGGGTCTAGGCAGGCAGGCATTTACTTTCTGATGCATACATTTAGCTATATTCTTTAGCTGGCATTTTAGAGGCATAGTAGTGGTAGCTTCCTACATCATCAGTCATATTTACAGCTTACCACCTTTGTTCCTTTTTGCCTCTTGTAGTCCTAGTGGGCACATTTGAGTTGAGGTTTACCCACTAGGGGAGGCTACTGTTTACAGTAGTTCTCACCCCCACTTCTTTCTCTTTTCTCTTCCCCTTGTTTTGCAGTGTCTTCTGCGGGTGCTGCTGAGTTTTCAGCGACGGGTCGAGGAGAGAGGACGGCTGAGTAGATAGACTTCGAGGCAGGTTGAGCGTGTTAGCTGGACTGTTGGTGTACCCGTGTTTCCTCAGACGGTTGTACTTTTACTTTGGGACTGGCTTTTGCCAGCAGGTTGTATTTATTTTGGTGAGCTGGGAGAGACAGATGTATCATTTATACAGATGTATTGTATTTTATTTCCAGCTTCAGTCTGAGATGTATTAGTTTTAGTTCAGCTCTGTTTTTATTGCTCTTTTATTATATCTCTTATATATCTGAGCAGGTTTGGCGCTTCGTGTACGCGGGAAATACCGTGTGCACGGCGGATCTGTAGACGGGCCCGGGTTCTGGTTTACACCCGGGGCGTGACAGATTAAGTTGGTATCAGAGCTTAGGGATAGGTCAGTTGGGACTTAGGAAACCCTAGGCTTTTGGCGGACCCTAGGATGTTAGGGCGTGAGAGACGTGACTTTTGGCGAAAGTCGGTGATTTGGTTTTGACTCTTCCAGTGAGTGAAGAGGGATCGGCATACCCTATTTTTGTGGGACAGTTATGTTGGCTGCAGACAACATAACGTTACAAAAATAGGGGGATGCCTTTGACTTTCGCTAGATTGGGTCGAGTGTTTGGGGTGTGCTGATTTGCGGTTTTGTCGTGGTGAGCGGTGTCTCCCCGACGTTGGGGCTCTGACCCGAGTGCACCTTGGTGCGGCAGTTGGGCCTGAGCTGGTTGTTTCGGGCCGGATACCCAGATTGGAGTCTGGGGGCTCCGGACCCGAAGGGTAGGAGTGTTGGAGGCAGATCAGCGGAGCAGCGCGGTGACACAGTTGTCGGATCAGCACAGTGGTGCAGCTGTCGGAGCAGGCGGTGACACAGTTGTCGGATCAGCACAGTGGTGCAGTTGTCGGAGCAGCGCGGTGACACAGTTGTCGGATCAGCACAGTGGTGCAGCTGTCGGAGCAGCGCGGTGACACAGTTGTCGGATCAGCACAGTGGTGCAGCTGTCGGAGCAGGCGGTGACACAGTTGTCGGATCAGCACAGTGGTGCAGCTGTCGGAGCAGCGCGGTGACACAGTTGTCGGATCAGCACAGTGGTGCAGTTGTCGGAGCAGGTGGTGACACAGTTGTCGGATCAGCACAGTGGTGCAGTTGTCGGAGCAGCGCGGTGACACAGTTGTCGGATCAGCACAGTGGTGCAGTTGTCGGAGCAGCGCGGTGACACAGTTGTCGGATCAGCACGGTGGCGCAGTTGTCGGATCAGTGCAGTGGCACAGTTGTCGGACTAGCGAGTAGCCCCTCCGTGCCGACGTTTAGTGCTGGGGCACCGAGGAAGGGTGGACAGTTGACTGCAGGGAAAACTGTGGGATTGCATTGAAGGAGTGAGCCAGTTTTGGCGGATGAGTTGCCCCGATTTGTGGGATTGTGTATGGAGCCTTTGGTGGCAGGGTCTTGTTCGGTGGGGGATTGAGAGTCCTTGGGACGCCTCATTGGAGTAGGCGCCGGGTATGGAGCGTGGCATTACAGTTCCGTTGGATTGGGATCTGCCGCCTGAGGCGAGTTCTGATTGAGGCGCTCGGCGCCGGGTGATGGAGGACAGGTCAGTCGGATGAGGCACTCCTGATTTCTTCTTCTGGATAGTGGATTTTGAGACCGTCAGAGCACATGGATTCCAGCGGCCAGTGTGGCGGTAGGTTTGAATTGTTCCAGGCTCTTGGGTTCGTATCTTTAGATACGAGAGGTTTTCCCCTTCTTGGTGGGTAGTGTTTGGCTTCATTGTTTGGGTTAGGGATAGGACGGTTACCCGGTGTTCGGGAGGTCGTATTCCCTATCTTTTGCACCTGGGGGGAGTGTCGTGGGTCCTGCCCGGTGCGGTTGAGTCCTTGGTTGTACCTGTAGGCCTGATGGTCTTGACCTAGTGGTGGGGCTTGGTTTGGTACTTAGGACGGTTAGGCTGGCTCGGTTTTCTTTTCTTTTGCGGCAGCTGATTATGCTGCGAGGACGGTTTTCGTGGGAGCCAGGCCTGGAGGTGTTGGTGTACCTGGGTTGCTTGAGAGTATCTTCGCCTGTTTGGTTTTGACCTTGTGAGCGAGGCGGATGTCTCGTAGTGGGTGAGTAGCTTTTTGCTGGTGTGTTTGAGGGATCTGCGGCGGCATCGGGACTTGGTGATACCCTTTTTGGTTGTGAGTTCCTAGCTGTTCTCCTATCGGAGTTGTTTGGCATGACACCAGTTTGGGGGTTGAGGACCCAACTCCAGGATTTGATGTGTTGGATTTGTGTCAGGCCAAGTGTGGCACCTTTGGGGGCGCCGGTGCTATTCGAGTTGTGGAAGGTTGGTTCACTTCGGCTTTGTGAGGACCCGTAAGAATTTGATGAAGTGATCATCGGGAGCTAGCACCCTTCTGTCAAGCTAGCAGGATTTGTTTACCAGCTTCAAGGGTATTGGATCTCCGCGAAGTTGGATTTGCAATCTGGTTCTCTCGACTGCTTATGGCTGAGTGTTGATGCCGGAAGGTTAGGGAGTTGCTTCTACATCCCGACGGTTTTGGATTGAGATCAGAGTCTACGTGATCAGTTGGGGGACTTATATCGGATACTTTGGGAGTACAGAGGTACTTGGATCGAGCTTTGGTGTCGGCGGACTGGTGGTTGGATTATCTGAGGCCCTGGGAGGGGCAGATGCTTGTACCGGTGCAGACTACTTGATGGCCGAGCAGTTAGCCCAGCTGTACCTTGTTGAGGTGGCGTGGTCCTCTGGAGTGTTCTCCTTTGTTTCGTTCTGGTTAGAGACCCAAGGATTGCATCGTGTCTCTGGATGAGGTATTTGGTAGATTTGGGAGCTTGAGTGGTGGATGACTGGATATTTACCCCCCTGTTGGTTGAGATTCCGTGTTGAGGAATGACTCCAGTTTCGAGGACGAAACTTTCTTTTAGTGGGGGAGGATGTGATGACCTGGATCTCCGCAGAGCTGTTGCGGTGCTTTGAGGTGGCTACTGGAGGCCTACGCAGTGTGCGGGAGGTATTTGGGGCTTTTACAGGGTGACCGACAGCTTCTGGAGGCCTACGGGGCATGTCGGCGGTGTTCGGGCGCCGATTTGGACACAAGTGTTGGACTCCGGGCTTCAAATGGATCACGTGGGTGATCGGGGGACCCCATCGGTCGTTTGGAGGTGTTTGCGCGCAAAACGGATATTGAGATTGGGCTCGGCGCGAGATTTGGACCAAGAATACTTTCCGGGGGCTTTCGGCAAATTTTAGAGTGAGAATTTGGCGAAACGGACGTCAAAATCGGATTCAGCGCGCGAAAACGCTTCAGACGGTGTATTTGCGGCATTTTTGGGCTTCGGGTTACTGTTCACGCCGGAACAGTATTTCCGGCGATCGCCGGCGGCGGCCGGCGGCGGCGGGCGGCGGCGGAAGGCGGCGGAGGCGCTCGGGCAGGCGGCGCGCGGCCGCGGGCAGGCGCTGAGGGCGCGGGCAGCAGCGGCGGGGGCGCGGGCAGGCGGCCGGTCCACCGCGCGGGCGTGCACCAGGGCGGTGCCACGTGGCATGTGGGATTGGATGGTCCACAGCGCGCGGTCCACGGAACCGGTGCACGGTGGACCGACAGGGTGGACACGTGGCATCATACTATTGGTCGGCTCACAGCATTCGGTCTACGGGGATTTCAGGCTGGCTCAGGGTGTATGGTGCACCGGCTTGGACACGTGGCAGCATTTCATTGGTGCGGTCCACGGGATTTTGTGCACCGGGTGCACTGAACTTTCGGAGTGGACACGTGGCACGCCCTCATTGGTCGGTCAACTGTGCACTGGGCGGCAGACTGAGCGCGGCAGAACTGTTGGGAGGGCCACGTGTCGCAATCCTATTGGTCCATTTTTGGTGTTTCGTGTTCTATGGGACACGATGGGAATTTTTGGAAAAGATTTTTGGGGTTTTCTTCTTAATCCCATCCGAGGCTCATTCAAGGGCTTTTTCTCCATCTTAGAGGCTCCATCTCCATTAGAGGTGAGAAGATGAAATCTTCATCTGGAAGTGAGGAACACTCCTGTGAAGTTTGAGGAGTTTTTGAGGCACGGATCCCGAGATTTGGATTTTCCGGCGCGGCGCGACGATGCATTCCTGGATTGTTCTTCGGCGCAGCGACAGTGTTTTAGCTCCCCCGAGCTAACCAAGCAGTATTTTTCAGCGATTCTTGCGCCATCTTCTTCGTAACAGGTAGGGCTACATTTCCTATTTCTACTGGTTTTTCCCCATTCCGAGGTTTTCATGGGTTTTTCGGATCATCTTGTGACCCCTTTTGCTGTGATGGAGTTTTGGACAGCGGGTCGGTATTTCGGCGATATCTCCGCAACCGGACATCGGATTGAGGCGATTCAAAAAAGGATTTGCATCTACACATCACAAGGAATCTCTCTGAATTTTTGTGGAATTTCGTGGAATTTCCCTGAAGGTGAGAACCCCTTTTTACAGAACCTTGTAGCACAGTTTTTGGGTAAAATATTGTTCGAGGTGGTCCTCTTGTCGATTTTGGTTCTCAGCACAGAAAAATCGTGGGAAAACGTGCAGGTACTCGTTTCGACCGGTTCGTCGCGTAGATCGCAGTGGTATTTTTCTGGGAATTTATTGGGCACATTTCGCAGGTAAAAATGGCTGAACAGTAAATCTGGTTTTGGGGACAGATTTTGGGATTAACTTGGATAGTAATTGTGTGTGTGTATCCTTTGGGATTTTGGCACAGTTTGCGAGGACGGTTGAGGATCGGGCGCGGACTTCGCTGTCAGGACTTGGATTTAGCGCTCGAGGTGGGTACCGTTGTTTAACCTCCTACTTGTGATGTCCCCACTAGGCCTATTTGAGTTGCTTTTAGTACATTGCTAAATGAACCGGTAAAAAGTAAAAATGGCAGGGTAATTGGGAATTGGACTATATTGCTTGTACACATTGGGACCTCTTATGTTTAAGTGATAAATGGACATGGGATTACTTGGCAGATGGAAGTTTAATTAGTGGCATCCCTGTTATGGGGGAAAGATCATAATATTTAAACCCTGTTTTAAATAATGGACTTTGCATGCTTGATGGACATCTAGTTAGGCCACCTTTTTCTGCTACACTATCATGATGGCATTGACTTAGGAGAAACCATGCTTTTCTCTTCTTTTGTCTACATTTGGGGGATAGTACGCTCGGGTTCGAGCAGGGGCTGGGATAGTGTAGTCAGACAGTTGTGGGTTTTGGGACAGGCAGGCTGTGAGGGCAGGGTATTGCGGCAACCGCGGACAGTAGGCGGTTGACCGGATATCGATTATTCTACCCGATTGTGGATCTTGGATTTTGGGACAGGCAGGCTTGGTGGCAGGGTATTGCGGCAACCGCGGACCTTGGGCGGTTGACCAGACAGTGGTTATTGCATCAGATTGGGTATCGGGTCTCCTTTTAGTGGATGGGGTTTCCCACTATTTGTTTATCTTGCATCGGGTTGAGATCGGGTCTCCTTTTAGTGGATGGGTTTTCCCACTTTGATCAGAGTCATGATCCAGTCCTGCTGATTTGGTACTTGTTACCCAGGCATTATTTTGGTACTTGTTACCCAGGCATTATACTCGTGTGGGTCGCTCCCCTCGAGTGCCACTCCGGAGTGTGCGTTTTACAGGCTTCGAGTCCTCGGGACTCTCTTTCCCTATCGGTGTTATGCGTTGGCCAGCATACCCGATTTGGCAGGCAGGCACAGCAGGCAGTACCAGTGTTTACTGGTGTATCGATTGGGTCTAGGCAGGCAGGCATTTACTTTCTGATGCATACATTTAGCTATATTCCTAGCTGGCATTTTAGAGGCATGTAGTGGTAGCTTCCTACATCATCAGTCATATTTACAGCTTACCACCTTTGTTCATCTTTTTCGCCTCTTGTAGTCCTAGTGGGCACATTTGAGTTGAGGTCTACCCACTAGGGGGAGGCTGCTGTTTACAGTAGTTCTCACCCCCACTGCTTTCTCTTTTCTCTTCCCCTTTGTTTCTTTTGCAGTGTCTTCTGCGGGTGCTGCTGAGTTTTCAGCGACGGGTCGAGGAGAGAGGACGGCTGAGTAGATAGACTTCGAGGCAGGTTGAGCGTGTTAGCTGGACTGTTGGTGTACCCGTGTTTCCTCAGACGGTTGTACTTTTCTTTGGGACTGGCTTTTGCCAGCAGGTTGTATTTATTTTGGTGAGCTGGGAGAGACAGATGTATCATTTATACAGATGTATTGTATTTTATTTCCAGCTTCAGTCTGAGATGTATTAGTTTTAGTTCAGCTCTGTTTTTATTGCTCTTTTATTATATCTCTTATATATCTGAGCAGGTTTGGCGCTTCGTGTACGCGGGAAATACCGTGTGCACGGCGGATCTGTAGACGGGCCCGGGTTCTGGTTTACACCCGGGGCGTGACAGATTAAGTTGGTATCAGAGCTTAGGGATAGGTCAGTTGGGACTTAGGAAACCCTAGGCTTTTGGCAGACCCTAGGATGTTAGGGCGTGAGAGACGTGACTTTTGGCGAAAGTCGGTGATTTGGTTTTGACTCTTCCAGTGAGTGAAGAGGGATCGGCATACCCTATTTTTGTGGGACAGTTATGTTGGCTGCAGACAACATAAGTTACAAAAATAGGGGGATGCCTTTGACTTTCGCTAGATTGGGTCGAGTGTTTGGGGTGTGCTGATTTGCGGTTTTGTCGTGGTGAGCGGTGTCTCCCCGACGTTGGGGCTCTGACCCGAGTGCACCTTGGTGCGGCAGTTGGGCCTGAGCTGGTTGTTTCGGGCCGGATACCCAGATTGGAGTCTGGGGGCTCCGGACCCGAAGGGTAGGAGTGTTGGAGGCAGATCAGCGGCAAGCAGCGCGGTGACACAGTTGTCGGATCAGCACAGTGGTGCAAGCGTCGGAGCAGCGGTGACACAGTTGTCGGATCAGCACAGTGGTGCAGCTGTCGGAGCAGCGCGTGACACAGTTGTCGGATCAGCACAGTGGTGCAGTTGTCGGAGCAGCGCGGTGACACAGTTGTCGGATCAGCACAGTGGGCAGCTGTCGGAGCAGGCGGTGACACAGTTGTCGGATCAGCACAGTGGTGCAGTTGTCGGAGCAGCGCGGTGACACAGTGTCGGATCGCACAGTGGTGCAGCTGTCGGAGCAGGTGGTGACACAGTTGTCGGATCAGCACAGTGGTGCAGAGGTCGGAGCAGCGCGGTGACACAGTTTCGGATCAGCACAGTGGGCAGTGTCGGAGCAGCGGGTGACACAGTTGTCGGATCAGCCACGGTGGCGCAGTTGTCGGATCAGTGCAGTGGCACAGTTGTCGGACTAGCGAGTAGCCCCTCCGTGCCGACGTTTAGTGCTGGGGCACCGAAGAAGGGTGGACAGTTGACTGCAGGGAAAACTGTGGGATTGCATTGAAGGAGTGAGCCAGTTTTGGCGGATGAGTTGCCCCGATTTGTGGGATTGTGTATGGAGCCTTTGGTGGCAGGGTCTTGTTCGGTGGGGGATTGAGAGTCCTTGGGACGCCTTTGGAGTAGGCGCACGGGTATGGAGCGTGGCATTACAGTTCCTTGGTTTTGAGATCCTGCCGCCTGAGGCGAGTTCTGATTGAGGCGCTCGGCGCCGGGTGATGGAGGACAGGTCAGTCGGATGAGGCATTCCTGGTTTTTCTCTTCTGGATAGTGGATTTTTGTTTGAGACCGGTCAGAGCACATGGATTCCAGCGGCCAGTGTGGCGGTGGGTTGAATTGTTCCAGGCTCTTGGGTTCGTATCTTTAGATACGAGAGGTTTTCCCCTTCTTGGTGGGTAGTGTTTGGCTTCATTGTTTGGGTTAGGGATAGGACGGTTACCCGGTGTTCTGATGAATATATTTAGCTATATTCCTAGCTGGCATTTTAGAGGCATTTAGTGGTAGCTTCCTACATCATCAGTTGGCATATTTACAGCTTACCACCTTTGTTCATCTTTTCGCCTCTTGTAGTCCTAGTGGGCACATTTGAGTTGAGGTCTACCCACTAGGGGGAGGCTGCTGTTTACAGTAGTTCTCACCCCCACTGCTTTCTTTTCTCTTCCCCTTTGTTTCTTTTGCAGTGTCTTCTGCGGGTGCTGCTGAGTTTTCAGCGACGGGTCGAGGAGAGAGGACGGCTGAGTAGATAGACTTCGAGGCAGGTTGAGCGTGTTAGCTGGACTGTTGGTGTACCCATGTTTCCTCAGACGGTTGTACTTTTCTTTGGGACTGGCTTTTGCCAGCAGTTGTACTTTATTTTTGGTGAGCTGGGAGAGACAGATGTATCATTTATACAGATGTATTGTATTTTATTTCCAGCTTCAGTCTGAGATGCATTAGTTTTAGTTCAGCTCTGTTTTTATTGCTCTTTTATTATATCTCTTATATATCTGAGCAGGTTTGGCGCTTCGTGTACGCGGGAAATACCGTGTGCACGGCGGATCTGTAGACGGGCCCGGGTTCTGGTTTACACCGGGGCGTGACACCTCCTGCTCAAAGCATCTGCCACCACATTGGCCTTGCCGGGGTGGTAAAGGATACTCAGATCGTAATCCTTTAACAGCTCCAACCACCGGCGTTGCCTAAGGTTCAGCTCCTTTTGGGTGAACAGATACTTTAAGCTCTTATGATCTGTATAAATCTCACAATGCTCACCATAAAGGTAATGTCGCCACAGCTTCAGTGCAAAAACAACAGCTGCAAGCTCTAAGTCATGTGTAGGGTAATTCTTCTCATAATCCTTTAATTGCCGTGAAGCATAGGCAATTACCCTACCACGCTGCATAAGAACACAACCCAGTCCACTGTGTGAGGCGTCACTGTAGATCACGAAACTCTCTCCCATAACCGGTAGTGCAAGAACTGGTGCGGAGATCAATCTTCTCTTCAGTTCCTCGAAACTCTGCTGACACCGCTCGGTCCAAATGAACTTCGTCCCCTTCCTTGTTAAGCTGGTCAGGGGAGAGAGAGCTTCGCAAAACCTTCACGAACCGACGATAATAACCGGCTAGGCCCAAGAAACTCCGTACCTCAGCAACCGTCGTCGGCCTCGGCCAATCCCGAACTGTGTCAATCTTCGTCGGGTCGACCGCTACTCCAGCAGCTGAAACAATGTGGCCCAAGAAAGCAACCTCCCGAAGCCAAAACTCACACTTTTTAGCTTGGCATACAGCTTCTTATCACGTAGAAGCTGCAGCACTATCCTCAAGTGACCCTCGTGCTCCTCATCGCTCCGGGAGTAAATCAGGATATCATCAATAAATACCACCACAAATCGATCCAAGTACGGCTGAAAAACCCGGTTCATCAGATCCATGAATGCAGCTGGGGCGTTGGTCAAACCAAACGGCATAACCGTAAACTCGTAATGTCCATACCGGGATCTAAACGCCGTCTTGGGAATGTCCTCGGCCCTCACCCTCAGCTGGTGGTAACCGGACTGGAGATCAATCTTCGAAAACACGGAGGCTCCCTGTAGCTGATCAAACAAGTCATCAATCCGTGGCAGAGGATACTTATTCCGGATGGTCACTTTGTTCAATTCCCGGTAATCCACACATAAGCGAAGTGTCCCATCCTTCTTCTTCACGAACAAAACAGGCGCTCCCCACGGCGAAACACTGGGCCGAATAAAGCCTCTGTCCAAAAGATCCTGTAACTGGGCCTTCAACTCTCTCAGCTCGGCTGGCGCCATCCTGTAAGGTGCCTTCGAGATTGGTGCGGTTCCGGGTACCACATCAATCACGAACTCAATCTCCCTCTCTGGCGGCATGGTCGACAGCTCTGGTGGAAACACATCGGGAAACTCGCGGACCACTGGAATATCCTCGAGTCCCCGTGCCGCCGAAGGCGCCTCAACAATCGTCGCCAGAAATGCAGTACATCCTCTACTCATCAACCGCCTGGCCCTCGCTGAAGAAATAGTCAAGGCGAACAGGGAACTCTGACAGCCCTGGAAGACGAACACCTCCTGCCCCGGCTCACGAAGAGTAACAGTCCTATCGCGGCAATCAATAGTGACATAATATCTCGACAGCCAATCCATACCCAGAACAACATCGAAATCCTGGAGCTGTCGTAAAACAAGCAAGTCGGCCGGCAGAATCCAGGATCCCAACTGAATGGGGCAATCTCTACAGCACTCCTCAACATGTAGAACATGACCCGGTATCTCAACCTCTAATGCAGATGATAAAGAAGCTACCGCTATACCATGCAAGGATGCGAATGATCTACTAATGAATGAATGAGAAGCACCGGTATCGAAAAGAGCCCGAGCACGGACTGACGAGATCAGAATAATACCTGCGACGACCTGCTCTGCTGCGAAGGCATCCTCAATCTGAGCGGCATATACACGACCGCTCGGTGCCGGGGGACGCCGCTCTGGCTGTCGAGAAGAAGAAGAGGCAAAATCTGGCCTGCTGTAAGCTGCAGAAGGTCCGGCTGGCTGGTAAGGAACGGTCGGTGCTGATGCAGAAGAAGGAGCTGGATGGCCGGCCCTAGGACAAGCACTCGCAATGTGGCCGGCCTCCCCGCATCGAAAACACCGGCCCTGCCTCTGCGGGCACTGAGTCGGCGGATGAGGGCCCCGGCAGATAACACACCGATCTGAGCGCTGCTGCCGAGAAGACTGCTGTGGGGGCTGCTGCTGTCGCGGGGGTCGACGCTGCTGCTGCTGCTGCTGCTGTGACTGTCGAGACGCCCCCGATCTCTGGCGTCCCTGGTGCCCCCGGCCCTGAGGGTGGAAACGCGGAGGTCTCGGGGGTCCCTGCCTGCTAGACTGCCCCTCCTCCGCAGGGGCCGGGCGCTTCGCCCCAGAAGTCGCTACAGGGGCCGGAGATACCTCATCCATCACGGCCTCTCCACACTCCACATACAAGGCCTGCTCCATCGAGGCCTCCACAGTCTGTAGTCTGCGGGAACGGACGAACTGGTAGATGTCTCGACGAAGCCCTCTCTCGAACATGTAGACACGATGGCTCTCATCCCTGGCCACATGAGGCACACATGCTAACAGCTGGTTGAACTCCGCTATGTACATTTGCACCGGTCTATCTCCCTGGCGGAGATTCTTCAACTGCTCCTCCAGCCGCTGTCGGACACTCTCCGGAAAGAAGGCTCCCAGCAACATGCTCCGGAACTCGGCCCAAGAAAGAAGCTGCGTCCCAGGTGGACCAGCTGGTCGCACACGCCGCCACCATGCCTCGGCGTTGCTCTCCAGAAAATGGGTAGCCAGAATGACCCGATACCTCTCATCCACAAATAAGCTCTCAAAGTGGCGCTCCATGGTGGTAATCCAAGTCTCGGCTGCCCAAGGCTCAGCACCCATGCCTGAAAAGCGGGGCGGATCGAACCGCCGGAATCTCATCAGCAAATCTACAACCTCCCGCTGCTCTGTCTCAGTCAACGCTCCCGTCGCCCCGGCGGGAGGCCTACTCGAAACCGGCACGGCAGGAACCGCCGGTGCAGTCTGCGCCACAGGGGGTGCCTCAGCAGGGGAAGAAGGCACCGGCGAAGCCTCAGGGGGTGCCACTGCCGGCTGTGCTCTCTGCTCCAATAAGAGCGTCAGCCGCGCCACTGCCTCCTCCTGGCGTCTAGCCGCCTCAGCCATCTGTGCCATCTGGGCACGGAGCTCCTGAATCTCAGCCTGAGGTCCTCGCCCCGAGTCCTCCTGCTCGGGCTCTGAGGACGAAGGCTGTGAACGCGTCACCATCGAACGTCGAGGAGGCATCCCCACCTGAGGGACAAAACAAACAATCAGAACCAGAAGCAACACTCGACCCAATCTAGCGAAAGTCAAAAGGCATGTCCCCCTTTCCGAAGCACTATGTTGTCTGCAGCCAACATAGTCGCTACAAAAGGAAAACATGTCTATCACTCGTCCCGATCCACTCGGGAGAGTTAAATACCCAATCAAGACTTTCGCTAAAAGTCTCGGCTCTCACGTGGGTCATCCTAGGGTTTAACCATAAGCCTAGGGTTCCTAAGTCCTCAAGACCTACATCCTAGGCTCTGATACCACTTTAATCTGTCACGCCCCGGGGTCAGAACTGTACCCCGGGCTCGCCAACAGATCCGCCGCCCCTACAGGAAGCCCCGTAGAGACGTAGCGTCTAACCTGCAAGTAAGTATCTAAACTAACAGATATCAGAGCTGTAAAGTAAAACTAACACTAACAAGAAGTAAAACTGTCCCACAAAAATATACATAAAGTCCTCACACAAATACAGGAGTCTCTCAAAGAAAACAGAAGAGTACAACTCGATACCTCACTACAAAAACTCTCACACTAAAAGACACAACCAAAAGTGCATCGGGTACCTCTATCTCTCGCTGCTGCTGGAAGGGAAAAGATCTACCTCGCGATTCCCTTACCTCGGTCTGTAGGAGCTGGATCAGCAACAGGCACCGCAGGAACTGGAGCTGGAGTCCCTGGGGAAAAGACACCACGACGGGTGTGAGAACTACCTCCCACAGTAGTTCTCAGTGGGTGCCGCCAACAAGCCCGACGGCCTGCCCACTAAGTCTACAAGGGGCATAAAGTAACAAAAGAAAAAGCAGTGTAGAAAGCAGGAAAGTAAAACATCTACTGCTACTATGCCCCTAACTATATGCTCAAGGAAAAAGGATCGAAGACCAATATGTCTCTACTGATGCTCGACACAAGTCACCCAATCCAAACTGACTGCCAAAACGGTCCAGTCAAACCTGCGCCTACCTACTGCTGTAGGTATGTCCGTAGCTGCCAAAACTGGCTCAGCCAGAGGGACGATGTCCATGACTGCCAAAACTGGCTCAGTCAGGGGGACACCAACATCGACAAGCCGCAATAGAAGTAGCAAGCCCAACTCCGGAGTGGCACTCGTGGGTAGCGACCCCACCGAGCAAAGTATCTGCGCATCTCTGTCGATCTAAAAAAATGGCTCCTGCAGGCTATGATCCAATCACTGTCTCACATGTCACTATCTCAATGATGAACAATCTACAGACTGCTACCGACTCTACTCGGTCCCCAGACACGAGTATAATGCAACCAAAGCTACTAAACCTCCCAACCCACCACTTAGGGGAAGACCCCTATGTCCAGAATGACAAAAGTAACAAATGCTGTGGGGGAAACTAAAGTAGATGCATAAACTTAACAGTAGTCATATGGGTAAGATATACTATGCATAATAAATGTGCTAAGTCTAGTTTTCCAATTTATAATGGTTCATGCGTGGCAAGAATTCTAATAAGATCATCAAATTAGCAATTACTAACGTGGGTACTATCATACAGTTTGCACAGTTTATATTGTTCCAATACTATCATGTATGCATTATAATTGCAGAATTAGAGTGCAGTCCATAGTTATTGCAAGCAGAATCACCCACCTGAACACGCTAACTGTCCGCCGGTACAGATAAACAGTCCAGGAATCGACAATTTCCCAGATCCACAGAGCCAAGAGCACAGAAAAAGTGCTCTTACAGTCCTGGGTACAACAACAACTCACAATTACAATCAAATAACACATAATAATCACATTCCAAAAATCTGCATACACAGTTACTGTTCACACGCGATTTTCACCTGAAAATAAATTTTCTAAAATTCCAATAAAAATATCACGACGATCCTCGCGAAGAGTAGATGTCGATAGGCTCTTGAATCGTCGAAATCCGATATCCAGAAGTGAAGATAAAATTCCGCGAAGCCGCTGCTGTCAAGATTCCAAACTGTAGCAAAGGGGCGTAAAAATGTACCCCAAACCCTCAAAAAACTCATTTCTGGGAAGAATGATCAACACGGAAAACGTAGATATACCTCTTGTGCAACCGCTGGCGAAGAAATCGTCCAAAAATGTGGTCGGGGTAGCTCTGCAGGTCTCCCAGAAGAAAATGCGACGGTAATGGGCCTCACACTGTAGAACGTCGCTCCGCACTACGAGGTGGGAAACACAGTCGTCACGGCTTCCAGATTTTCTGAAACTTTGTCGGAAGATAGGCAAGAGGGAGAGGAAGATTTTTCGTTAAGGGCTCACGAGCTAAATCCTACGGAAAAGGGGTGCAAAAACCGGCCCAAGGCAGCCTATTTATAGGCTCAAGGAAAAAGCCCAAAAAAAAACCAAGTCAAATGGGCTCGGGCCCAACTTTCGGGCGCCCGAAAGTTTTCGGGCGCGCACAGTGCGGCCCGGCCCAAAACTTTCGGGCGCGCACAGTGCGGCCGGCCCAATACACGCCGTCGGACGGGATCCAAGATCCGTCCGACCCGCCTCGGAGCCCGCCACGTGTCGCCCGAACAGCGAACACCGAAGCGGGCCACTCACCGCCCGCCACGTGTCCGCTCCCCGGGCACAGTAAGGCGGTGGCGCCCGCCAATGAGCGGGCGCCACGTGTCCCCGGCTGACCCGCCGACCGCGCGACGTGCGCCCGGTCGCGCGACGTGGGTCGCACGTGCGCACGGTTCCCGAGGCACCGACCGCGCGCATTCCGTGCACCGCGAGCGCTGCACCCGCCAATCAGGAGGTGACACGTGTCCCCTGCACCCGGTCCACGCCTTCCCCAGCAATTCCGTGGACCGCGCCGCGTGCACCGACCAACCGGGGCTGCCACCTGTCCCCCGCCTGGTCCATGCACCGCCGCGCACCTCCAGTAGACCGCGCGCCCTGGGCCCGCCAATCAGGCGGTGCCACGTGTCCGTGCGCCGGGTCTGTGCACCCCGCCGCGCTGCTCTGTGGACCGCGCATCGCAGACCGGCCAATCAGAGCCTGCCACGTGGCATCCCGGCGGTCTACGGCCCCTCCCATGCACCATTTTCCACTAAAAACTTCCGGGTGTCCGTTTTTGGGCATCCGGACTCCAAATTAAGCAAATAAATAGTCGTTTTCAAGCGTTTTTCCGCGCTGAATCCATCTACGACCTCTGTTTGGCCTAAAACCTTTCAGAAATTTCGGCAAACCCAGCCGAAGGCCAAAACAGTAAATAAAAGCACACAGGGTCCATCAATAGCACCCAATTGATGCATTGTGGGCCAGGTACACCAATACTAGGTGTTCTAACAGTGGATCCATCGGAAAAACACTGCATGGGAACTAGGGCCACTACATCGTTGGAGGTAGGCGTTGTGTTCGGAGCGTGGCGTTGCATGTTCCTTGGATAGGGATCTGCCGCCAGAGGCGAGTTTTTGGATTTTGGCGCTTGGCGCCGGGTGATGGAGGACAAATCGCGGCAGGGGCATTTCTGATTTCTTTTCCAGGATAACGAGTTTTCGAGATACCAGAGATCGGTGGACCCCGATGGCAGCATTAGTATCTTGATCAGGGTGGCGCAGCGGTAGCGTGTGATCTGTTATCTGCGAGGACCTTATTCGTCGCCTCAAGGTGAGCAAATACAGAGGTAGTGCTCCTATGTGATAGTTCTGATTTTCCTTGCTGACTGGCGACAACCATTTGCATCGTGCGGATGAATCTGTGCCGCCCGGTTGGAGGGCGCCACGGTAGTGGATCAAGTGTCGCAGGTGGGATTTCATCACAGCAGTTGGGGTTAGAGCATGTTGCATTCCTATATGGACTAAAGGCAGTTTTTGTTACCACGTGCACTAGAGTTACAGGTTTCTGTTGGTGTTGTGCATGTGGAGGAGGCTTTGGGATCATGTCCAGTGCAGCTGAGACTGCGAGTTACCGGCAGACTTATTAGAATCGTGGCAGTTCGGTATTTGGACTGTGTGCTTGAGATTGATTGGCACAATGCCACAGATTGTTGGACTGCGGTGAGAGAGGACTTTGGCCTTCGGCAAGGCGGACAGGAGGAGGCTTGCTTGTTGAGAAGATTAGAACACGCAGGTTATAGCGACAGTGTGAAAGGTGCTGCGGCGGCACCGGGGGGACTCAGGGAATCTCTGTTGTGCATGAAATAACGGGAGTGATTTCACTAGAGCCGTTGATAGTGCCGCCGGTTAGGGAGATAGATCATTGCATTGGACATGATTCAGGGACCCGCGCCACCCTCGACAGACACCCATTGGATATCGCCTGTGGAGCTGAGAGAGAGCTGATGGCACAGTCGCAGGATCTAATGGATCAAGGGGTCTGTTGACCTAGTGACCCGTCTTGGGTAGCCGATGATGAGGGTTCGTTATGATTTGAGCACAGGCAGGTTCAGTTATTATCAAGGATCTTTTTGTTGGAGTTTTTACTCCGGCAATTATGTATGATCGAGTACCTACTTGGATTAGACAGCCGAGGGCTGTGCCTGGATGGCATTCCGGGTCCGGTAAGGGCAATTGAATCTTAGTGAGGCCAAATGGAATAGTAATGCCTGTTGTCTTCAAGATTTAAGGAATGGTGTGCTTCCAGTTGTACTTGGACAAATTGGGAGTGGTGTTCCCCAAGGATATTATGATTTACTCCCTGAGTGACCAGGATAAGAGGCGCACTTATGGATGTGCTACAGTGCCTATGTGGAGAAGCTGTATGCCAAGTTATTGAGATACAATTTTTTAGCTTCTGAAGCTTACCTCCTGGGTCACTTTGTGCTAGCCGTAGGGGTGGCGGTGGAATCCGGGCCAATATGGATACTATTTGGGAATTGGTCAAGGTAAGGAGCTTCTTGGACTGGGCAGTGCCAGGAGAGCTTGGGCAATC
>JAQOTM010001308.1:0-43911 GCA_029168755.2 Tillandsia fasciculata | reverse complement strand
CTAACTTTGCAGGGTTTTTTCAATTTTATATTGCTTTTTGCAGGTATTTAATTTTAGTTTATCTTTTTAACCCTTTGTTTTGTAATCTTTGGCTTTGTTTTGTGACAAAAAGGGGGAGAGAGTTAGCGAGAACTTTGAACAATGAACAATGATTGTGAATATCAACCTTGTGAATATCAAGGTAAGTATGACTTCCACTCAACTTTGGTTTTTCTTATGTGATTTGTGACATGCCTCTATACTAACTATTCGACGAACTATTTGGGCATGTAATATGACTAACAAGTTGATGTTGGACTAACATACTTTGACATTTGGTTTTCGATTGCTTAGAAGATATGTTGGTTTTAACTATGATTCTCTTACATATCTGAATTTTTCAAATGTCATGATGAGAATAAACTCTATCTCTGTATTGGTTTTGAATGTTTCAATTCTTGAGGTATCTAACGATTTTGTTTGTCAAGAATGATTTTGTGTGCAGAGATTACAGATGTCTAAGTCTAGAGTCTGTTCTAGGAGTTTATCTCATGTTTTTAATTTCTGGATCTCTTTTGTAAATTTTTGTTGTATGGTGATAGCAACAAAAATATCTTTTTGAATTTTCTTTTGTGGATTTGTGTTTTGTCACGAAACCGCCAAAGGGGAGATTGTTACGGAATTTGAGTTGGCGTATTTCGTGAATGTATTAAGTCTTGAAGATTGAAGATGAAGAAACTTTGGATCGTATACCTCAATCTCAAGAAAGAAGAATTCAAAAGGATCAGGTACGTTTAACTAAAGAATTTTGATGATCCGAATACTTCTTATAGTGTAGAAACACCTGGAAGAGGTTTAATTGCTTAAACATCAAAAACTGGACATGGGACATGTTCAGGATCCGGATCGTGGCTTGCAATCCGGATCCCGAAGGGTGTTTGTTCATACACTGGTTCAATCCGGATCGCAGCATCTTCTGATCCGGATCCCGAACATGGTTTTACCTTTTGCTTTTCGAATCCGGATCAGGATTTGCAATCCGGATCCCGAATGTGATTTGGTGAAACTGTATGAACGATCCGGATCGGGGACTACGATCCGGATCCCGAACAAGCAATTTTCTGGAAACCGTCTTTTGTGCTTCTGCAATCCGGATCGCCAAATCCAATCCGGATCGCCGTCGGTAATTCTTTCCAGAAAAGGCTGTTTTTGATCCGTATATTCTTCCTAGGGTTTCTAACCTATAAATAGCCCTATTCATTTCTAGGGCATCCGCTATTACAGAAGAAAATAGCCGAAAGAAAAAAAAAATCCACATATATAGAGAAGAAAGGAAATCAATAGATTTATTCTATGTTTCTTCATCTATATTGATTGATTTGATTCTAGGTTTTCCATACTCACATTTTGAGTAGAATCAAATCAATGAATACTTAGATGGTATTTCCGATCTATCTTTAATCTAAGTATTCGGCGGATCATCACCACCCAAACAAACAACGATTTACCCCAAAATCGGCGCGTGGACTCGCGTGGCCTTGTGGATTCAAGGTGCAACCGCTCTCGTGGATTCGGAGCGAGGTACGTTCGTGGATTCGAAGCGTGCCACTGGGTGAAGACCGTGGATTCGGTCGGACGTCGTGGACTCGACGTTGGACGCTGTGGATTCAGCGTTGGGCGCGGATCGTGGATTCGAGAAGCGTCGTGGAGCGAGCGGGAAGATCTACTAGGAGCGTATGAAAAAGGTTGAGTCGTCTGTGAGTACGTTATATCACCTTGTACGTGTGTTAATTCTAGTGGATTTCGCCGTGTTATCGGTCCCGTGGTTTTTTACTCCGGTTTGGAGTTTTTCCACGTAAAAATCTTGCGTGTTCTTTTATTTTTCCGCATTGGGTTTATTTGCGCAATGATTTTTTGAGTGTTTATTGTTTACACCTATTCACCCCCCTCAAGGTTTTTTTTCCCTATTTAGATCCCATTTACTTATAACCCAACAGTGTGAGCATTGAGGCTATTAGTACACTGAGAGCTGTGATGTGACCAGGCCGGAGAGCTAGTGGTGATTGAGGTACGGAGCTCCTAGTGGGGAGTTGCGGGGTAGCAATCTAAGTGTGGATCTACCCGTACGACTATTGGATCTGTATGCTAGTGAGAGTCATTGTACGTGTTGGACCAGTTGGGCTATAGGCCCCTATTGGATCGTGGTCTGCGGACCTATAGTATCCGAGATATCGGTTAGCTGATAACCCGTGGACTTAGAGCGCTAGTAGCGTGTCAGATAGTTGAGGACTTGAGGATTGGCACTTACCCTCCACCTTAGGCAGTGGAGCGACCGGAATGGCGGTAAATGTAATGTTGCAGACGCAACCTCGTTGTGAAAAGAATGATGGCGGAATAAAGTAAAAATTTCGCAAGTAAAAAACTGGGTCATTCGTGCAATTGAAAAGCAAGTGCTCAACTGTGTCTTTCACCTACTTAGTGAAAGTTGTCAGACAACGGGTCTGAGTTTGTCCCTGGGGTGAGATAGGGATTCATGGATGAGTTGCTCGTATGGTTCGGCGAACGGGCAATTTGAGGCCCAGTAACGATATACAGTGAGCCCAGTAGTGGGATAAGATTCCTCCCTCTCGATTAACTAGAAGTCGAGTTGTGATTCAAGTTTCGAGGATGAAACTTATTTTAAGGGGGGTAGAATGTAAAGTACCGGATTTTCGGCACATAAATAAATGTAAATAAAGGTGGTATGAAATACTATTGTTATGAAAGTTGGGGAAGTAAGGAACATTTGGACGCGAGTTGGGCCCAAATCGGGTTAAAATGGAGAGATCTAAAAATTTATTTGAGAAAGGGGGCCCAGATTTTTAGTGGAAAATTCACAGTGTCGAAAAATTCCGAAAAAATTACGGGAGCCCCGTAAATATGTTTTAAGGCCACAGAAAAAGTTTCGCGTTGATCGGAGGCCGGATAGTGGGAACGGGCTCCGCCAACAGTGTCGAAAAATTCTGAGAAAATTACAGGAGCTGTGTAATTATGTTTTAAGGTCACGGTAAAAATTTCGTGTTGATCGGATACCCTGATTGCGAGAACGGGGTCCGCCAATGATTCTAGATACAGCGGGCTTTTGGTGGCCCAAGAAATGGCCCAAAGTGAAAATTTAAATTTTTTGTGGTAAATTAAGCTGAAACGAAGCCGCCTGTCAAATTTGGACGGAAACGGACGAAAAATGGACAGAAAAAGGGACGAAAACGGATTTCCGAAACGGCGACGGCACGCGGCTCGAGGGGTGGCTTGCTGCGCAAGTCACGCAGCTGGCGCTAGGGAAGTGGGGCCTTGCTGCGCGGGCAGTGGTGCGCGCGCGCCTGGTGCGGCCCACCTGTGGGGTGGACCGCCACATGGCGGTTCCCTCTTGGTGGGTGCCACGGACCGGGTCCAATGAACCCTCCTACGTCCTTTTCTTCTTCTTCTTCTTTCTTCCTCCTCCGAACCGAGTTCCAATTCTCATCTCCATTTTTCTTCTCCAACCGAGCAAGTAGAGAGAGAGAGAGAGAGAGATGGAGGGGATTTCGTGGGTTGGAGCGGCGGGCGACGACCTCGTGGAGCGCGCAAGATGCTCAAACAGTCTGGTGATCGCGTGTATACGCGTGGGGCGGCACGACGCTATCGAGGTAGGTTTCGTTCGTCGTTTTTACGGTATTTTTGGCACAGTTTGTAGGCCTCATTTTGGACATTAAATTTGACCCCGTACCGTTTTGCGTGTCAGGGACCGTATTTTGCTGCACCGTTTTGCATGCGGACTCCGTTTTGCGCGCGGGTTCTGACACCGTGCTCCGTTTTGCGCGCGGATGCAGAAAATGTGCGCAGTTTTGAGCGTAAACCCGAAAAACATACACCGATTTGCGTGCAACGTGGAAAAAGCAACGTGCACCGTTTTGCGTGCCGACCCTAATATTTTGCATCGATTTGGTGCAGGACTAGAAAAGCGTGCATCGTTTTGCGTGCCGACCCTAATATTTTGCATCGATTTGCGTGCAGGCCTAGAAAAAATGTGCATCGTTTTGCGTGCAACCCTACAGTCAAATATGCATCGTTTTGCGTGCAGATTTGAGGTATGTGCACCGTTTTGCGTGCAAAGTCTAATATTTTGCATCGATTTGCGTGCAGGACTAGAAAAAAGCGTGCATCGTTTTGCGTGCAACCCTACAGTTGAACGTGCACCGTTTTGCGTGCAGATTTGAGGTACGTGCTCCGTTTTGCGTGCCGATCGTGTTATCGCGCACCGTTTTGCGTGCCGACCTAATATTATGCATCGTTTTGCGTGCAGGACTAGAAAAAATGTGCACCGTTTTGCGTGCAACCCTACAGTAAACGTGCACCGTTTTGCGTGCAGATTTGAGGTACGTGCACCGTTTTGCGTGCGGTTGAGTTGACGCGCATCGTTTTGCGTGCAGATTGAAGTGGCGCGCATCGTTTTGCGTGTGGATTTTTCTGACGCGCATCGTTTTGCGTGCAGGTTTAGAGGACGTGCACCGTTTTGCGTGCGGACTCGAGGGAAGTGCACCGTTTTGCGTGCAAGCTCGAGGAAACAAGTGGAATCGCGCGGAGACCAATTGCAAGTGTCTACAAGCAATTGGGTACACTACAAGGTGGGGGATTCTGCCGAAATTGGGTGACCTCTCCCCTTGCTCCTTTGCTTTTCGATTCGAAGCATGATAGTAGCCTGTTAGAGGCGTTAGGTAATTATGATTATGATTGCATGTGTAGATGGATTCAGATGGAAAAGTGCAACTGTTGGTTGCCAAAGATAGAGGAATAAATGTGCATGTGTAAATGAACACAGAGGAAAAGTGCAACTGTTGGTTGCCAAAGATATATGATGATTATGCATGCGTAGAAGTAATTACTATTTGATGAATGAATGAAATAATTGCATGCATGAAAAAGGATTAGCTATTATGATTGTGATCATGTTAGGGTATAACCCTAGGAATCATGTGACATAAGGGAGCAACAGTTGTTGGTAGTAAGACTAGGAGAAAACCTAGTATAGGGGTTTGACGAGTGACATCAACTTAGGAGTTATCCTAGGGAGGACGAGTGGCATGGTCTTAGGTGACAACCTAAGGACACTGGATAGAGTGATCAACTTAGAGTCAGAGAACTCTAGGATGTACATGATGTGGAACTTAGGTAAAGGAAACCTAAGTAGATCTAGTGATCAACATAGAGTCAGGGAACTCTAGGACAAGTATGACATGGAACTTAGGTAAAGAGAACCTAAGGAGAACTAGTGTTCAACATAGAGTCAAGGAACTCTAGGATGAGTATGACATGGAACTTAGGTAAAGGAAACCTAAGGTGAACTAGAGGTCAGCATAGAGTCAAGGAACTCTAGGACAAGTATGACATGGGACTTAGGTAAAGGGAACCTAAGTTGAGCTAGAAGAGTTTAAACTCACAGACAGAAAAATAGAGTCAAGTTGACTCTAGGATTCAGTAAGGAATCAAGAGAATGGAAAAATGGATCAAGTGTGGAGATATGAAAGGGAAAACAGGAAAGTAGAGTCAATATAATTCTAAAATAACAGTGGAACATGGAATTAGAGTCAGTGTAACTCTAAGTTAATAGTGGAACAGGAAAATAGAGTTAAGTTAACTCTAGGATTCAATGAGGAATCAGGAAAGTGGGATAAGATCCCAAGGTTAAAGAGTTGATCAAATATAACCCTAGAAGGTCATAGGGTGTCTGGGCAAATGGATAATAACTTTAACTTCAATTTGAGTTAAAGAAATAAAAGAGAAATGTTTAAGAGTCCAGGAGACTCTCTAGTTATCCTTATGGCAAGACCTGGGTAAGAGATGAAAAAGTGGTTAATAAGCAAGACAAGCAAATTGCTCAAAAGAGCTAAAATTGGTTAAAAGCAAGCTAAAAGCTAATAAAAGCATAAAGAAAATGTAAATGGCGCCTTCGAATTTGAGACTCGTCAAGTGGAGCAGGACTCCCTGGGCAGTGACCCGTCGGACGAGGTACTTTCGAAGGGCTAAAAGTGAAAGCAAGGAGCTAAATGCTCAAAGAAAAGAGAAAGTGATTTGCCAGTGGCAAAAAGGGAGCTATAAGCTCGAATAAGAAAGGAAAGCAAGTGTTCAAAGGCAAAGAGGCTAAGAACTAAAGTAAAAGAAAAGAAAGAAAATATAAAGATAAAACGGGCGTACCTACGGTGAAACCAGCCCATGTTGGAGGTACGGGCAGTATCCCTCTCCCGGGTAGAGACCCGTTCGGGACGTTTCTTCCGTAGGACGGGGTAACACTTGCGGGTGTTATCGGCAACCTTAGAAATCTTATCTTATGGTAGCAGGACTACCGGGCTCGGGCCCGTTGGATAAGAATTTCTGAGGGTTAACTTGAACTAAAGCACCAGAATCTAAAGAATAAAGAAAAATAGAGTGGCCAAGGTGGCCGGGTTAGTTGGACCCTGTATTCAGCGGCATAGTGGCCGAGTTGGTGCTTAGCAGCCTAGTGTGGCTAGACAGAGTAGTGCTGGGTCGATGGTTGTACACAGATAGTGTAGTGATATATTATTGCATAGCTGCATATTGATGTTGAGGATTTTAGTTTCCTAGCACACTATTATTATTGCTTCCATTGGACCAAGTGGTGTAGGACACTTTCTCTCGGTGGTTGAACCCACTGGGAACTCGGTCGTAGTTCTCACACCCCTTGGGTGACTCCCCCCACAGGTTCGGGAATGGATGCAGCGGTCGAGACGGTCAGATGCAGACAGCGAGGCATACGACAGGGGCAAGGGCCCAGCAGCATAGAGACCTAGAGGGTCTAGCAGAGGTATCCCTTTTATATATTTCTTGAGTGAACCTTGTATGGTGAGGAATTATGTAAAAGAATTGTAATAATTTTATTTGCAAGTTTAGAAATGTAAAGTGTAATAAATTAAGTTCTTGGTTCACTCTAGTATGCTTTCATTTCCGCATTTACTGTTGGCTTATTAAATGAAAGTTTTAAATTTGTAGTGATTTTAGTACTCTGATATTGAGCTTCCGCATACACTGGTTGTGTTATCATGGATGTTACCGTTCCTTTCGGGTAGTGAAAGGTCATACCCGATTGGCGGGTCTGTTGGCGTGCTCGAACCGTACAAATTGACGGACTCGTGGCGTGACATATCTAGCATGTGATCTTTTGCGTCCTACCATCGGTTAAATTATTGTTATCTTGGAACTTGACTTAGCACCCCGTCATATGCTGCATGTGTAACCACCAGTAGAAAACTCCAACTTGGGCTAGGTTTATTCTGTTTTAGATATCCACACTTCTTATTTCTTTCCTGGACATAGTGTTATACTCGCCCGGATAGTGGGCCGAGGGGTCGGATTTCTTTTAGTGTAGGATGCATTTACACTCGTGCTTGAGAGCAGAGTGGAGTCTGATAGATGTAGTTGATTGTTTACATGTGGCAGGAGTCGTTTGAGTAAACGGCGGTCCCGAGATGTCTTGTTTCCTTGTTTTATTCGTCGCTACTGTGTTAGCGACAGTTGTATATGTTGGGTTATAAGTAATTGGATCTAAATAGGGGAAAAAACACCTAGAGGGGGGTGAATAGGTGTAAACAATAAACACTCAAAAAATCATTGCGCAAATAAACCCAATGCGGAAAAATAAAAGAACACGCAAGATTTTTACGTGGAAAAACTCCAAACCGGAGTAAAAAACCACGGGACCGATAACACGGCGAAATCCACTAGAATTAACACACGTACAAGGTGATATAACGTACTCACAGACGACTCAACCTTTTACCATACGCTCCTAGTAGATCTTCCCGCTCGCTCCACGACGCTTCTCGAATCCACGATCCGCGCACAACGCTGAATCCACAACGTCCAACGTCGAGTCCACGACGTCCAACCGAATCCACGGTCTTCACCCAGTGGCACGCTTCGAATCCACGAACGTACCTCGCTCCGAATCCACGAGAGCGGTTGCACCTTGAATCCACAAGGCCACGCGAGTCCACGCGCCGATTTTGGGGTAAATCGTTGTTTGTTTGGGTGGTGATGATCCGCCGAATACTTAGATTAAAGATAGATCGGAAATACCATCTAAGTATTCATTGATTTGATTCTACTCAAAATGTGAGTATGGAAAACTTAGAATCAAATCAATCAATATAGATGAAGAAACATAGAATAAATCTATTGATTTCCTTTCTTCTCTATATATGTGGATTTTTTCTTTTCGGCTATTTTCTTCTATAATAGCGGATGCCCTAGAAATGAATACAGGGCCTATTTATAGGTTAGAAACCCTTGGAAGAATATACGGATCAAAAACAGCCTTTTCTGGAAAGAATTACCGACGGCGATCCGGATTGGATTTGGCGATCCGGATTGCAGAAGCACAAAAGACGGTTTCCAGAAAATTGCTTGTTCGGGATCCGGATCGTAGTCCCCGATCCGGATCGTTCATACAGTTTTACCAAAACATCATGTTCGGGATCCGGATTGCAATTCCTGATCCGGATCGAGGAAGCAAGCAGGTAAAACTAGTGTTCGGGATCCGGATCAGAGGATGCTGCGATCCGGATTGAACCAGTGTATGAACCAACACCCTTCGGGATCCGGATTGCCAAGCCCGATCCGGATCCTGAACATGTCCCATGTCCAGTTTTTGATGTTTAAGCAATTAAAACCTCTTCCAGGTGTTTCTACACTATAAGAAGTATTCGGATCATCAAAATTCTTTAGTTAAACGTACCTGATCCTTTTGAATTCTTCTTTCTTGAGATTGAGGTATACGATCCAAAGTTTCTTCATCTTCAATCTTCAAGACTTAATACATTCACGAAATACGCCAACTCAAATTCCGTAACAATCTCCCCCTTTGGCGGTTTCGTGACAAAACACAAATCCACAAAAGAAAATTCAAAAAGATATTTTTGTTGCTATCACCATACAACAAAAATTTACAAAAGAGATCCAGAAATTAAAAACATGAGATAAACTCCTAGAACAGACTCTAGACTTAGACATCTGTAATCTCTGCACACAGAAGGCATTCTTGACAAACAAAATCGTTAGATACCTCAAGAATTGAATCATACAAAACCAAATACAGAGATAGAGTTTATTCTCATCATGACATTTGAAAAATTCAGATATGTAAGAGAATCATAGTTAAAACCAACATATCTTCTAAGCAGTCGAAAACCAAATGTCAAACTAAGTTAGTCCAACATCAACTTGTTAGTCATATTACATGCCCAAATAGTTAGTCGAATAGTTAGTATAGAGGCATGTCACAAATCACATAAGAAAAACCAAAGTTGAGTGGAAGTCATACTTACCTTGATATTCACAAGGTTGATATTCACAATCATTGTTCATTGTTCAAAGTTCTCTCTAACTCTCTCCCCCTTTTTGTCACAAAACAAAGCCAAAACGTAGCAAGAGCTACAATATGTAAGGAGAGTAGAAAAAAGTTCTATTAATATGCACAAATTGAGAACTAAACTAAAAGTAAGAAGAAAAACTAAGTCCTGAAAACTAAGAACCAAGAACTGCGAACTGCAAGAGAGTAAGATCATAGAAAAAGTGAACAAAAGGTGCTGCTCAGTCTGAAGAATCTGAACTAGTACAACTCAGCTTGCTCAAAATCCCTTTAAGCAAATTCTTAATATTTGAGTACTTTTTCTTGATCTTCTTGTGTTCAGAGGAAATCTGCTGAAATTCTTTCGATATTCTCTCTTGTGCAGCAGAGAGTCTTTGTTGTTCCTGACGAATCGATTCCAAAGTCTCTGTGTCAGTTGTCCGTGTCTTTGAGTGTGAAGGATGCTGTGTAGATGCAGATGGTGCATCCAGTCCCGAAATCCATGGAGATTCAGTTTGCAGAATTCCAGAAAGTGAGCGTGCTCTGGTGAGAGGCCCACTATGCTGACTCGCACTTCTTTGGACATTTTTCCTTCTCGTATACTGTTTGGTTGTTGAGGCAGATCTCATTAGTCTTTTTCCTTTGGTAAATTTCCTGTCCTCCTCATCAATTTTTCGTTGAACATCTTTGAAGAATTCGTCCCATTCTTCCTCATCGTAATCCGAGCTGTCCTCCTTGGCTTCGTTCGTCTTGTCTCGAGTTGAGACATCCGGTTCCTCTTTAACAGACGTACTCGTGTGCACCATCGTAACCAGTAGCAGGATTAACCAAGAGAGTGCCATTGACGTTAGTGCCTTGAATTTAGAGAAAGTGTCCTGTGCAAACCAACTCAAGAACACACGAAAAATCGTCAATTTTGAAAAGTTTGAAAAATTGTACCTAGACAATCATAATCATGTAGAGAAGCCAAGAATCAAATTAGTTTTCCAAAAAGAATTTTAAAAATAGATCAATTCCATGATTTTCAAAAATTCCTCTTTTATGCCCTAAACCAGAATTTTTAGAAATCGAAGCCTAAAAACTCGTTTATCTTGAGAAAACCCAGCATAAAAGCAAAACTAATTGACCCAGAGTCCTTATTTCAAAAGAAATTTGATCAAAAACCATTCACAAACGAAAAAGTTCCAAGATTTCAACTCACGTTTGATGAAAAAACTGTAAAAACCGAGTTTTGATCAATAAAACTTACTTGAATCCGAAGAACTTTGAGTTTGGAAGCTCCAAAATGCAAGAAATCTAGAGAGAGAAGCTCTAGAGGCTTTAGAACAAAAGATTAGGGTAAAAGAAATCAAATCCTCTTTGTTCTTATAAAAACCCTAGCCGTGATCCGGATCGGATCGAGAATGTGATCCGGATCGGCTACCCGCAGGAAGAATCCTGCGTTCGGGATCCGGATCACTTACCCCGATCCGGATCGGCTTCAACTTTTTCTCCAGAAAAATTCCATAAAATCCAGAAAAAGTATGTAAGCACTTTACCATGTCAACTTTAAACAAAAGACATCGTTTCATACAACAAGAAATAGATTATGCAAAATCTATCAAAAATACCCAAAAATGAAACGAAAATTTACGAAAGTTAAAACACTTAAAGTTGAACAACTTCAATTACATCTATCCTGATCTTATGTGTAATGCCTTTATCAAATCATCAATTTTAGTAAAGAAAATGAAATACCAAGATCAATAGATGTTTGAAATCCCAGATAAGTTAGATAATATATCTAGACAATCTGTTGAAGGAGTGGCTCTTTGAGCATCTTTTACTAAAAATCCCACCTTATACCAACCATGAAATACGACTGAGTCAAGTATTTCAATATGAATTTCATCAACAATTTTCAAAACAAAAATTTGCTTTTCATTCATGGAGTATTTTTTTTTTTTCTCCATGTGGTGGTAGTTTTCACACTCCTCATTGGGATGTAACTCTTTCCACATCTTTTGAGCATTTTACATTTCATTGACTCCCCCTCAATTGGCTATCAATTATTTAATATATAAAGTATTCAACCAAACCATTGATCTCGAATTCATACTCGACTAAGCAATCAAATATGATAATGACTATACCAAGAGATCATTGAGAGAGAAATTGACTTTGATCACTTAAAAGATGGTTTAATTAACGTAAATGATCATTGCAACATTGAAATATTATGACATCAAAAGCATAATAAATTTCTAAATGCATAAAAGGATGCAATTAAAGTCAATTATGATTTATGCTCAATTAATGTCCTATGTACAAAACATAGATAAAGAACAAAACAAAAACAAAAACAAAACCTAACCTAAGCAAAGGTTTCAAAAGAGTTTATTTCAAGGAAAGCATGCCAATTGCTTTACGCAAGTGAATAAAACGTTTTTGATCCAAAGGTTTTGTTAAGATATCAGCTAATTGATCCTCAGTTGAAATATATGACAGTTGAAGAATGTTTGATTCAACTAGCTCTCTAAGAAAATGATATCTAAGTTCAATATGTTTTGTTCTAGAGTGCAACACAGGGTTTTTAGAAATGTTAATAGCACTAGTGTTGTCACATAAAATGGTTACCGAAGATGTTGAAATCCGGAAATCGCTCAACACGCTTTTCATCCAAATCAATTGGGTTGAACAACTTCCTGCAGAAATGTACTCCGCTTCGGCAGTCGAGAGTGCTATGCAGTTCTGCTTTTTACTGTGCCATGCAACAAGGCAGTGGCCAAGATAGAAGCATGCACCACTCGTGCTTTTCCGGTCATCCACCGATCCAGCCCAATCGGCATCTGAGTATCCAACAATATCCAAAGTCGTTCCCATAGGATACCAAATTCCGAAATTGATTGTACCTTTGATATATCGGATGATCCGTTTCACCGCTTTCAGGTGAACCTCCTTCGGTGCTGATTGATATCTCGCACAAATCCCAACACTGAAGGATATATCCGGGCGACTAGCCGTGAGATATAGTAGACTTCCAATCATACTGCGATACAGTTTCTCGTCTACATTCTCACTTTGTGATTCACTTCCAAGTCCCTTATGGCTAGTTCCCATTGGAGTCGGAAAATCCTTAGAATTTTCAAGATCAAACTTTTTGACCAACTCCAGTGCATACTTGGATTGACACAAGTGAATTCCTTCATCGTTTTGTTTAACTTGTAATCCAAGAAAATAAGTCAATTCGCCCATCATGGACATCTCAAATTCGCTTTCCATGGTCTCCGCGAATTTAGAAGCATCATTATCTCTTGTTGCGCCAAAAACAATGTCATCGACATAGATTTGAGCAACTATGAAATTGTTTTGATAATGCTTCACAAAGAGAGTCCTGTCAGCTCCCCCTCGAGTGTAGCCCTTTTCCAAAAGGTGCTTTGTCAACCTTTCGTACCATGCTCGCGGTGCTTGTTTCAGACCGTAAAGAGCCTTTTTCAGACGAAAAACATGGTTAGGTAGTTTATGATCCACAAAACCTTTCGGTTGAGCCACATAAACTTCCTCATTTAAAAACCCATTTAAAAAGGCGCTCTTAACGTCCATTTGAAATAATTTGATTTTAAAATGACAAGCAATCGCAAACAATATACGAATGGACTCGAGTCTAGCTACAGGGGCGAAAGTTTCATCAAAGTCTATACCTTCTACTTGAGAGTAGCCTTGAGCAACTAACCTTGCTTTGTTCCTGATGATAGTACCTTCTTCATTTTTCTTGTTCTTGAAGATCCATTTGGTACCTATCACATTGTGTTGCTTCGGAGGCTTCGTCAATTCCCAGACTTTGTTTCGCTCGAATTGATGGAGCTCTTCCTGCATTGCTTTAATCCAGTAGTCATCTTGGAGAGCTTCATCAACATTCCTTGGTTCGATTTGAGATACATAGCATGCAAATCCGCAAACCAATTGTCTCCGTGTTCTAACTCCTTCTTGTGGATCTCCAATGATGTTCGATTCAGGGTGATCCTTGGAGATGCGTAACGTTTGAGGTAGAGGAGTAGACGGAGGTACACGAGATGATTCCTGCACATCAGATAAACTTGAAGAACCGTTAGATGCATCATTATTATCGAAAGAATTGTTAGAAGAAGATGCATTAGCAGGTGTATCATCATCAAGAGAGATATCGAGGGTAGATTTTTCAGATTCAAAGTGAAAAGCTTCATCTACCTTAACATTTATCGATTCTACGATCGTCTTAGATTCTAAGTTAAAAACTCGATATGCTCTGCTGTTTGTAGAATAACCTAAGAAAATCCCTTCGTCACTTCGAGAGTCAAATTTTCCAAGATTCTCACGATCACGTAAAATAAAACACCGACTCCCAAAGATGCGAAAATATTTGATGTTAGGTTTTCTACAAAACCAAAGTTCATATGGTGTATTCAATGTCCCCGGGCGCAAATACACGCGATTAATAACATAAACAGCAGTGTTCACCGCTTCAGCCCAAAAATAAAAAGGTAAGTTCCGGCTGTGAAGCATAACACGTGCCATTTCCTGTACGACCCTGTTTTTGCGCTCGACTACACCATTTTGTTGAGGTGTGTAAGGTGCAGAGAATTCATGTTTAATGCCATTAGAAGTGCAAAAATCAATGAATTTGGAATTTATGAATTCCCCACCTCTATCACTCCTAACTCGAGTAATCCTATCATTCTTTTCAGTCATAATACGATTGCAGATTTCGAGAAAAGAATCAAAGGTATCAGCTTTTTCTTTTAAGAAAGCTACCCAAGTATATCTAGAAAATCATCAACCAATAAGAAAATATACCATTTACCTCCCAGAGATGGTTGACGAGTTGGCCCCATTAAGTCCATATGCAAAAGTTCCAAAGGCCGTTTTGTACCTATGTGGTTCAAGTTCTTGTGTGCAGTCCTAGACTGTTTTCCCTTTTGGCAACCGCCACACACAAGGTTTTGTTCAAAAGAAAGTTTCGGAACCCCCTTGACCACATCTTTGTTCGAAATTCTAGCAAGTTCCTTAAAGTTTATGTGACCTAGCCTTTCATGCCAAAGTGTTTCATTTTTCAAAGATGCTAGGTTACATTTTTCAGAAATCTTAGTAGGAACTACATAACAATTGTTTTCTGATCTAACCCCCTTTAAAAAGAAAGCATGGTTCATGTCAGTTACAGTGCATTTATCAGATGAAAAATTAACTGAATAACCACTATCACAAAGTTGACTTATGCTTATGAGGTTAGTCTTAAGGCCATGAACAAATAACACATTATCTAGAACCGGGCCATCTGGAATAGCTACCGTTCCCTTTCCAACAATTTTGGAAGACCGACCATCTCCGAAAACAACAAGTCCTCCGGAGTTTTTCTCAAATGTTTGAAAACAGTTTTTGTCACCGGTCATATGACGGGAACACCCGCTATCCAGGTACCAAGACGAACTATCATATGCATGCAAGGAAACATTGGTAGCAAGACGGGAAAATTTCACCTTTGCGCACCCAAACCTTTTTGGAGTGCGTCGGTAATGATCGTGAAGTTGATCTCCTAGGTGAGAGCGTCTTGCTTGAAGAATTGCTGCTCCTTGATGATGTCGTCTTGAGCGGTGTACTACCAAGGCTCTTTTCCTTCAATTGAGTTGCAGTTGATTTTCGAGGAATAGCCTTTTTGGTAGTCATTGCAAGAGGTGCTTGAGGTGTGCGTTTGGCTTCCGTCTTGCAATTTCTCCTTATGTGCCCTGAAATGCCACAACGAAAACATACCTTGATTCTTGTCGATTCCGAGGAGGATGTAGTAGGTTTGTTGTCGTTGCTTGTCGTGAACACCGGTGTCGGAGGAGGAGATACCGACTGAGGCACAAATACTGTACCACTCGAACTTGGAATGTCTCCAGTTTGAGTGTATCCGAGGCCGAACTTATTTCTTTGACCAAGACCAAGAAGTCTGTCCAACTTACTCCTTCCAGAAGAAAATCTCTTTAAGTCATCCTTCAGTTGGCGTATGGTCTCCGTCATCTCCAATTTTTCCTGTCGAGCCTCGCCGTTGAGCTTCAAGAAGTAATTCGCTTTGTTCACCATATCCATATAATTCTTCTCGAGTTGCTCATTGGACTCTTGAAGGGAAACATTTGTTTTAATCAGATTATCCCTTTCCACTTCAAGATCGGTTGAGATGGAGGTTACCCTTTTTACTTCTTCTTCGAGATCCTGCAATCTCCCTTTCAACCCCTTGTTTTGCTTAGCCAGTTTCTTTGAATCCCTCAACAGTCTGTGGTAGGCTAAAGCAAAATCTTCACCTTCCGAATCATCTGATTCATCGTCCGTTGCAATCTTTTCAACAGTGGAGTTGGACAGTGAGTCGGATGTACTTGCCATTAAGCACATGAAGGGCGAAGATGTAGTGGACGCGTGGAAAGCTGTCGCGTTGTCTTCTTCATCACTTGACGATGACTCATTTGACGTTGAGTTGTCATCCCAAGTAACGACTTGCATCGCCTTCTTCTTTGCCGGATTCTTGTTGGGACACTCCGTTGAAATGTGGCCGTAGCCTCGACATTTGAAGCACTGAACTTGTCCCTCTGAACTTTTCTTATCCTTTGAGAAGTTCTCTTGCTTCCTTGACTTGTAAGTTGAAGAACCCTTGCCTTTCTTCGACTTTCCGAAGGATGGAGTTTTGCTTGGATTACCCCTTCGAAAGTTGCGGCGAAACTTCCTTGTCAAGAGAGCGAGCTGCTTCTCAAAGTCCTCCATAGAAAGGTTCTCGTCGTCGTCCGAGGAGGATGAATCCGCGTCTTCTTCTTTAGTTGATTTCAATGCGTAACCTGAAGACTTAGAAGAGGATGCCTTTCCAGAAGAATAGTTAGTAGGAAATGTCATTTCATAAGTTTGCAAAGCACCTACTAATTCTTCTACACGCATTTCGTCCGGGTGTTTAATTGTTTCAATGGCTGCGACCTTCGGGCGAAATCGTTCAGGAAGAGTTCTTAGAATTTTTCTTACTGTTACGAAGTTTGAGTTGGCGTATTTCGTGAATGTATTAAGTCTTGAAGATTGAAGATGAAGAAACTTTGGATCATATACCTCAATCTCAAGAAAGAAGAATTCAAAAGGATCAGGTACGTTTAACTAAAGAATTTTGATGATCCGAATACTTCTTATAGTGTAGAAACACCTGGAAGAGGTTTTATTTGCTTAATCATCAAAAACTGAACATGGGACATGTTCAGGATCCGGATCGTGGCTTGCAATCCGGATCCCGAAGGGTGTTCGTTCATACACTGGTTCAATCCGGATCGCAGCATTCCATGATCCGGATCCCGAACATAAGTTTTACCTATTTGCTTGAACGATCCGGATCATGAATTGCAATCCGGATCCCGAACATTGTGTTTTGGTAAAACTGTATGAACGATCCGGATCGTGGACTACGATCCGGATCCCGAACAAGCAATTTTCTGGAAACCGTCATTTGTGCTTCTGCAATCCGGATCGTCAAATCCAATCCGGATCGCCGTCGGGATTTCTTTCCAGAAAAGGCTGTTTTTGATCCGAATATTCTTCCTAGGGTTTCTAACCTATAAATAGCCCTCTTATTCATTTCTAGGGCATCCGCAGCATCGGCTATGTATCTATATACATCGGTAAAAACAGAAAAATTTAGCCGAAAGAAAAATCCACATATATAGAGAAGAACGGAAATCATTAGATTCATTCTATGGTTCTTCATCTATATTGATTGATTTGATTCTAGGTTTTCCATACTCACATTTTGAGTAGAATCAAATCAATGAATACTTAGATGGTATTTCCGATCTATCTTTGATCTAAGTATTCGGCGGATCATCACCACCCAAACAAAACAACGATTTACCCCAAAATCGGCGCGTGGACTCGCGTGGCCTTGTGGATTCAAGGTGCAACCGCTCTCGTGGATTCGGAGCGAGGTACGTTCGTGGATTCGAAGCGTGCCACTGGGTGAAGACCGTGGATTCGGTTGGACGTCGTGGACTCGACGTTGGACGCTGTGGATTCAGCGTTGGGCGCGGATCGTGGATTCGAGAAGCGTCGTGGAGCGAGCGGGAAGATCTACTAGGAGCGTATGAAAAAGGTTGAGTCGTCTGTGAGTACGGTATATCACCTTGTACGTGTGTTAATTCTAGTGGATTTCGCCGTGTTATCGGTCCCGTGGTTTTTTACTCCGGTTTGGAGTTTTTCCACGTAAAAATCTTGCGTGTTCATTTATTTTTCCGCATTGGGTTTTATAGCGCAACGATTTTTGAGTGTTTATTGTTTACACCTATTCACCCCCCTCTAGGTGTTTTTTCCCCTATTTAGATCCATTACTTATAACCCAACACTTACAACTTTAAATTCTGGAATCTTCTCTCCCAAGTTAGCACATGAGTTTACGATATCTTGCAATCGTGTGTAATAATCAGTGAAGGATTCATTCTCTGCCATAGAGATAGAGTCAAACTTGCTCGTGAGCATTTGCAGTTTCTGAATCTTCACTAGGTTAGTTCCCTCATGCGTAACTTGAAGAATATCCCAGATTTCTTTCGCAGTCTCACATGCCGAGACGCGAGAGAACTCAGTTTGTGACAAAGCATTAAATAGAGCATTAATTCCTTTGCCATTGTAAGAAGATAAGTCTATCTCTTCCTTGGTCCATTTCGACCTAGGTTTTAAGGTGCGAACATCATCTAAAATTTCAGTTGGATTAGACCATCCTAATTCAATTGATTGCCACACCCTTTCGTCGATGGAAATTAAAAAGGCTTTCATCCGCACTTTCCAGTACGCATAATTTGTTCCATCAAAGAAAGGGGGTCGATTGATGTTTCCACCTTCAACCATTGTTTACAACCCTATTCCCTCTCTGATACCACTTGTTGGGTTATAAGTAATTGGATCTAAATAGGGGAAAAAATACCTAGAGGGGGGTGAATAGGTGTAAACAATAAACACTCAAAAAATCATTGCGCAAATAAACCCAATGCGGAAAAATAAAAGAACACGCAAGATTTTTACGTGGAAAAACTCCAAACCGGAGTAAAAAACCACGGGACCGATAACACGGCGAAATCCACTAGAATTAACACACGTACAAGGTGATATAACGTACTCACAGACGACTCAACCTTTTACCATACGCTCCTAGTAGATCTTCCCGCTCGCTCCACGACGCTTCTCGAATCCACGATCCGCGCCCAACGCTGAATCCACAGCGTCCAACGTCGAGTCCACGACGTCCAACCGAATCCACGGTCTTCACCCAGTGGCACGCTTCGAATCCACGAACGTACCTCGCTCCGAATCCACGAGAGCGGTTGCACCTTGAATCCACAAGGCCACGCGAGTCCACGCGCCGATTTTGGGGTAAATCGTTGTTTGTTTGGGTGGTGATGATCCGCCGAATACTTAGATTAAAGATAGATCGGAAATACCATCTAAGTATTCATTGATTTGATTCTACTCAAAATGTGAGTATGGAAAACCTAGAATCAAATCAATCAATATAGATGAAGAAACATAGAATAAATCTATTGATTTCCTTTCTTCTCTATATATGTGGATTTTTTCTTTTCGGCTATTTTCTTCTGTAATAGCTTGTGCCCTAGAAATGAATACAGGGCCTATTTATAGGTTAGAAACCCTAGGAAGAATATACGGATCAAAAACAGCCTTTTCTGGAAAGAATTACCGACGGCGATCCGGATTGGATTTGGCGATCCGGATTGCAGAAGCACAAAAGACGGTTTCCAGAAAATTGCTTGTTCGGGATCCGGATCGTAGTCCCCGATCCGGATCGTTCATACAGTTTTACCAAAACATCATGTTCGGGATCCGGATTGCAGTTCCTGATCCGGATCGAGAAAGCAAGCAGGTAAAACTAATGTTCGGGATCCGGATCAGAGGAGGCTGCGATCCGGATTGAACCAGTGTATGAACCAACACCCTTCGGGATCCGGATTGCCGAGCTCGATCCGGATCCTGAACATGTCCCATGTCCAGTTTTTGATGTTTAAGCAATTAAAACCTCTTCCAGGTGTTTCTACACTATAAGAAGTATTCGGATCATCAAAATTCTTTAGTTAAACGTACCTGATCCTTTTGAATTCTTCTTTCTTGAGATTGAGGTATACGATCCAAAGTTTCTTCATCTTCAATCTTCAAGACTTAATACATTCACGAAATACGCCAACTCAAATTCCGTAACAGTATATCCGTGTTAGTAGGACCTAGGACCCAGACTGCTTTTAGACACACATGATTTCTGTAAATTAATATTTTTCTTCCAAATCTCGAGGGGTCGCCGGAGCCTGTTCTTGTTTGATTTGGGTGATGGCAATAGCCCTTCGGGGTTTGGAAAATAATACTTATTTAAACGGATTTTCTTAAAAGAACTAAAATATATTAAATTGGGTTTCTTAGATTTAAAATAGTTTTCAGTGATAACTGGCATCTTTTTATTACCACTTTCTCACCCGAGAGAGTTTGGGTGATCTGGTGTCACGCCCCAGGCCCCAGCGGAAGCCTACCCGGCACGTGCACAGACCCGCCGTGTGCACAAGGTACCCCCCGGTACACACAAGGCGTCTACAACAACAAGCGGAAGGAAGGCAATAAACACATCCTACTAGTAATCAGAGCACAACACAACTAAACTATACATAAAGAGGAAAGTAGATAACAACTATCATACAAGAAGTTAAAATCCAAATTACACATGTAGTTCCCTTAAATACAACTTATCAAAATACATGGGTGGTTTCTATGCCAAAATACACCAACACCTCTCTAACAAAAACAAAAGAAAAGGTGTCCTGTAACCACCTCGAGTGGTGCGACGGGGATTAGCTAGCTATACGATAACCCCTTGCCACGGTCCCGAGCCCCTCCCGCTGCGGACGGCTCTGGAAACAACATCCCAAATGGGGTGAGAACTATTAAACAATAGTTCCCAGTGGGTAAGCCGCCGAGAGAAGCGAAATACACCACTAGGTCAACTGAGGCAAAAGATAGTAAACTGCTGAAATGAAATGCAGAAAATAAACAACTGAAGTAAAGTAAAGTAAAGTACTCTACTACTATCCTGCCTCTATGCTCATGTACAAGGTGATGATGATATGAATCTATCATGCTATCATAATGTCCAACTACAATGAGTAGTATTACTTATGTGGTGTCCAATGTCAAGTTTGCTGTCATGTATGTCCAATTACCATTAATGTATCATCTATGTGATATTCAATGTTAAGTTTGGTTAACTTAATCCTTTTCTCTTGAAGACTTTCTTTGAGTCTAAGCTTGAGCCACGCCTCATGGTCCCGTGGTGGCACCCCCCAAGGAGCTATGCCAATCCAACGGCGTCCCAATCGGCACCCAATCCCGCACGGCGATCGTAATGTCGTAAATGGCCAACTCCGGAGTGCCGGCTTGGAGGGAGCGACCCTACCAAGCATGTGCGAATGAGCACAAACGGCAAGCAAGCAAGTCTCGATCATCGTGTCTGAAACACGGAAATAGCAAGTCATCGTGTCTAAAACACGGAAAAGCATCATCGACCTTTAGGTCGGGGTATAGTATCTCAAGTGTCAATGTTTCTTGTACAATATTAACATTATTTTGCATAATGAAAGAGTAAAACATTTACAAGTTATCCTCATGTCTCAAACATGGAATCTAACTATTTCATCTTGATTGTACAAGTTTAGAAGTTTTCTACTTGTATCTCACTACACTAGATGGCACTAATGTCATAATGTCCATTTTCTTCATGATCATATGCATAACATATCTCAATAATTCTATAACATGTATAGTTATTCTCTATTCATATCCAAAAGCTTAAGTTCACGAAAATTCCTATTCAATCCCCCCTCAAAGTGCCCATGCTTACCTCTACTACATAGAGTATGAAATTTTTTACACATGAAGGGGTTCAAATGCATGATCATAAATCATGATAAATCAAACGATGCATGTTTAATATAACAATGATGCCCTAAAAGTCTATAGAAGACATAGGGGGAGTTCACCCATTTCGGTGAGGTCAGACCCACCGGATAGTTGCCAAATCCTTGCGAAGGATTCCAACCAAGAAGCCCACACTTCCTCTTACGCCCTAAGAGAAGTTTCCAAAGGGTTAAAACATCACAAAACCCTAATCATGAAATCCCTTAAAATCATAAGGAAAATAGGTGGAAAAAATACCTTAGGTTGAGAAATCTTGCTAAATCTTGAAATCCAAACAAGAAAAGCTTCAAAACCAACCTACAAGAGTGTTCTACACCCATCAATTCCACCCCAAAAGCTATAAATCAAAAAGCCCCAAAATAAACCCTAGTTTTCCAAAACCTAGGTTTTTCTTCAAAAATCCCAAAAGAAAGGAAAAAGAAGGGTTCCAAACCTCTTTTTGCTCAAATCCCACCTTGGAAAAGCAAAGGATAGGCACAAGAGCTCCAAACTTCCTTCTCCTTCAAGTTCAAGCCTTCCTCCAAGCTCTTGTAGCAAGCTTCAATGGTGAAGAAGAGGAGGTTGAAGAAGAATCCAAGTAGAGGGATGGGTTGGAGAAGGAAATCCAAGATTTTCTCTCCCTCTCTCTCTCTCTAACAATTCCTCTTACTCTCTCCAAATGAGAGGAAACGAAGAGATGAAGAGGGTTAAAAGCCCTAATGTAACAAAATCCCAAAAGCCCCTTGCAAGAAACGTTATTTCGTTTCTTACTGTGCTGTCCAGACCCGCACGATCCGGATCGCCCCTATACGATCCGGATCCCGAACATGGAATCTCCAGTTTCGCGCGGACGATCCGGATCGCCCCTATCCGATCCGGATCCCGAACGTGTAATTTCCAATTTCGCGCGGACGATCCGGATCGCCCCTATCCGATCCGGATCCCGAAGCCAGAAACCCCAAAAATTCAAAATTTTCGAAAGTTTCCGATTTGCGCCCAAACTCTCCGGAGAACTTCTAGGACCTTCCGGAAGCTTACAAAAACATTCTAAGGGTATCATTCAACCCTCCACACACTCGAACTTCGCAATTTGCTAACGTTCAGGGTACTACATGTGGTGACCCGGATCTTTGCGGAGCTTCTGCAGTGTGACCAGCAGCTTCCAGAAGCTCACGCGGCATGTCGGCGGGTTCGTGCGCCGATTTGGACACAAGTGATGGACTCGGGGCTTAAGTTGGATTCCGCGGGTAACCAGAAGACCCCGTCGGATGTTTAGAGGTGTCTTCGCGCAAATTGGATATCAAATTTGGACTCGGCGCGAAAAACGGATTAATTATACCTTTCCGGGAGCCTCCGGCAAATTTTAGGATTGGAATTTGGCAGAACGGACGCCGTATTTGGATTCAGCGCGCGAAAACGGTCAAGATGGACTACCTACTTGATATTTTTGAGCATCAGTTACTGTTCACGGCCGGAACAGTACTTTCCGGCGATCGCCGGCGCCGGCGGCGGCGGCGGGCAGCACCGGCGGGCGGCGGCGCGGCCTCGGGCAGGCGGAGCAGCGGCGGCGCGCGGCACGGGCAGGGGCGCGGGCAGCGCGCAGGGCCGCGGGCAGGCGCGCGGTCCACGGCGGCGGCCGTGCACCAAGGCGCTGCCACGTGGCGGATGGCGGTTGGTCGGCTTACAGCGCGCGGTCCACGGAATTTCTTGGGTGCACGGTGGACCGACAGGGTGACACGTGGCACTTTGTGATTGGGCGGTGTTGTGCACCCGGTCCACGCAATAGATGGAGTGGGTGCCGTACGCGACAGGCGGGCGTGCGGTGTGCGCGGTCCACGGCGCGGTGCACGGCGGGGTTGTGCCACGTGGCGCGCCGCCATTGGCGGGCGCACGTGCACCGGGCGCAGGGAACGTTTTTTTTCCCCTCAGCCTAAAAACCCCATCCGAGCTCCATTGTTTTGCATTTTTCTCTCTATCCCTTCACTTTCTGCCCGAGCTCCTCTCTGCCAAAAATCTTCATCTCTGAGTCCTGGATCTCCCTGCCAAATCTCAGGAGTTTTGGTGGCACGAATCCCGAGGTTTCCCATTTTACGGTGCGGCGCGACGTTGCTTTCTTGTGTTCTTCCTCGGCGCAGCGATAGTGTTTTTGCTCCCCTGGGCTACTCCGTGATCATTTTCCTGCGATTCTTGCACCGACAGATTCCTAAGAGGTAGGACTTCATCTTTCGTTTTGGTCGCGCTTTCCCGTTTCGAGGTTTTGGCACGGTTTTCGAGGCTACAAGTGACCCCTTTTTCTGTATGGAATTACTTGACAGCAGCGGAGTATTTTGGCCATATCTTTGCGCACGAGCGTCTGACGGAAACGAGCTTATACAACTTTTTCATCTACGGATCGCAAGGAACGCGCTCGTATTTTTAGTGGAATTTCGTGAATTTTCTTTCGAGGTGAAAATTAAGGATTTCTCTGTGAACAGTAATCAGCCCCTAATACAGATTTTTGTTTGAGAGGGCCCCTTGCTGAATTTTTATCTTGGTGTACAGAACTCGGATTTGGGCGTGCTAGGTACCGTTGCGAAGCTATCGTCGCGAGGATCGCCGTGATATTTTTATTGGAATTTTCTGGACATTTTCTGCAGGTGATAATTTGACAGTTTGGTACTCGTGTTTGTATGTGGTAATTAGTGCTGGAATTGAGACTCTAGTGTAATTAGTGGATTCCTTGATGTACCAGGAGTGTTGCGGGTGTGCTAAATTTGTGGGAGCGAGGAATTGGAATTTTGGTATTTTCTGACTGTACGAGTTGGGACAGTTGCGCTTCAGGTGGGTGGTTGTTGTGCTCCTCTCCTTTGTTATGCCCACTAGGAATATCAGAGTACCCTTGATTTGACAATGCTATATGTGTTGATTGGTAGACTTGCATGCTCTAGGAATTAATTATTGGTTATGTGGATCCCTGATACTTATTGTTAGAATGATCATCTGATTTTAATCGCTTAATTAATTTGGACTGTATTCTTGGAGACTAAATAGGAATTGAGGACTGCAGAACTGATGATTTTTCATATGAGACTATCACCCTGGCTTATGTCACTCTAAATTATTTATTCTTGGAAATTGGACAAATGTTGGAACCATGCATGATTAAATTGGTCATATAATTATGTCATCTTTTTACTGCTACACTATTTTGGGACTTGACTTAGGAGAAACCATGCATTTACTCTTTTCTTCTCCTATTGTTGACACTTGCGGCTTAGTCGCTCAGGTTCGAGCGTGTTTGGGACAGTGTAGTCAGGGTTGGGGATTCAGGGACAGGTTGGGTTTATGACAGGGTGTTGCGGCGACCACGGATCTTGGGTGGTTGACCGGATTGTTACTATTGCATCAGATTGGGTGTTTTGGGGATCGGGCTATCTTTAGTGGAGGGTTTTTCCCACTTCCCTTAGTCTCGATCCAGTCCTGCTATTATGAGACAGTGGTTACAGTGATACAGTGATACTTGATACAGTGATACTTGATACAGTGATACTTTACTCGTGTGGGTCGCTCCCCTCGAGTGCCACTCCGGAGTAGGCTTTCCACGGTGTGAGCGCCGGGCACCATGCTGGTTTCTTGAGTTCCACGGTGTGAGCGCCGGGCACCATGCTGGTTTCTTGAGTTCGACAGCAGAGCAGGCAGTGCCAGTGTTCACTGGCTATCAGATTGGGTCATTATGACAGGCTTCTTGTTTCTGATGCATCACTTTCTCCATCCTTATTGGTTGGTCATGTAGAGGCATATTAGGGATAGCACTTTATCAGTCGCATTACCTATCTGCATCTCCTTTCTTTTCCTTTCCCTTCTTCGCCTCTGATCACCTGGTGGGCATATCTGAGCTGAGGCTTTACCCACTAGGGGAGGCTACTGTTTATAGTAGTACTTACCCCCATTATTTTTCTTGTCCCTTTCTTTCCCCTTGTTTTGCAGAGTCCTCAGTGGGAGTTGCTGGGCCGTCAGCAACTGATCGAGGTAAGCGGATTGCGGACTAGATAGAGAGCCACCGAGGGTCGTAGCTGCTTATCTTTTGGGTACCAGACTTCTCAGACAGTTTTCTTCATTTCTTTTTGGGGACTGGCTTCTGCCAGCTGTATGTATTTTTGTAGTAGTGAGCTGGGAGAGACACCTGTATTTATTTTACTGTTGTACTTTTACTTCCAGCATCTGTCTGAGATACAGTAGTTTTATTTCAGCTCTGATTATTATGCTCTTTTATTATCTTTTCTTTCTGAGCAGGTTACCGACGCTTCGTGTATGTGGGAAATACCGCATGCACGGCGGATCTGTGGACGGGCCCGGGTTCTGGTTTACACCCGGGGCGTGACAGATTAAGTTGGTATCAGAGCTTAGGGATAGGTCAGTTGGGACTTAGGAAACCCTAGGCTTTTGGACAGACCCTAGGATGATAGGGCGTGAGTGGCGTGACATTTTGCGAAAGTCGGTGATTTTTATATGTTAACTCTTCCTGTGAGTGAAGAGGGATCGACATAGTCTATTTCTGTTGAACCATTATGTTGGCTGCAGACAACATAAGGTTACAGAAATAGGGAGATGTCTTTTGACTTTCGCTAGATTGGGTCGAGTGTTTGGGTTGTGCTGATTTGCTGTTTGTCGTGGCGAGCGGTGTCTCCCCGACTTTGGGCCTTGACCCGGGTGCACTATGGTGCAGCAGTTGGGTCTGAGCTTGTTGTTTCGGGCCGGATACCCGATTGGTGTTAGAGAGCTCCGGACCCAGGTGACAGGATTGTCTGAGGCTTTTCAGCGGCAGAGTGAGCGAGCGTCTGGTTTTGTGACACAGTTGTCGGAGCAGCGGGCAGCTCGACAGTGCTTCCTTCTGAGACCACCCGATTGCAGTATCCTCAAGGGCGAGGATTTCTATGGTATTGATGGAGTGAGTAGCCCCTTTGTGCCAATGTTTAGTGCCGAGGCGCCGAGGCAGGGCGGATAGTTGACAGCTGATGAGCTATGGGACACCAATGATCAGTTGAGCCAGTTTCGGCAGATAAACCACCCCGATTCTTAGGATTAGGTTTGGAGCCTCTTGGGGTAGAATCGTGGTTGGTGATGATGGAGAGACTCTTTGGCAGCCTTCTGGTGTCTAAAGGGTGTACGCAGTTGTCGAACTGCGCGTTCTATGATTTGAGGAACGAGGCGCACAGGATACGCGTGGCTGAGAGTGGATTATGCCAGGATACCTTTCCGTTTGTTCGGACCATCTTTTGCAGGTTTTGGACTTTGGGGTGCTTCGATGGTGGAGGCAGTGTTTATGGAGCTGGCGCTGCAGTTCTTTTGGATGGGTATCTGCTGTCAGAGGCAAGTTCTGGATAGAGGCGCTTGATGCCAGATGATGGAGGATAAATCAGCCGGCAGAGACATTTTTGTTTTCCCTTCCTGGTTGGTGGATATTCTTGTGGATGGATTATGTAAAGCTTACCCCAGGGGGGGGATGTTATCCTGTGTGAGTGATAATTGGCATGTTTGGGGTGCAATAGACGTGATTGAGGAGGACTTTGGGACCTGAGTTACTTTTGGAGGCAGAGGAAAAAGTCAGGATTATTCGCCGGCATCTTGAGACATCGGGGGTTGGGTGGACCCCGATGACAGCAACAGCCCTTTTATCAGAATGGCGCAGCGGTAGCGTGGATTGGCTGTCTGCGAGAGACCACTTTCGGCACCTCAGTGTGAGCATAGACAGAGGTCGTGCCCCCCTTTGTGATTGGTCTAGATATGTTGGCAGGCTGAGCGACGACCACTTGCATCGAGCGGATGAATCTGTGCTGCCCGGTTGGAGGGCGCCACGGTAGTGGTTTGAGTTGTCGCAGGTGTGATTTCACCACAGCAGTCGGAGTTAGGACATGTTGTATTCCTGCATGGACTAGAGGTAGAGTCGTTACCACATGCACTTGAGGTACCGGTTACTGTTGGCATTGTGCAAGTGGGGGAGGCTAGTGGATCATGTCCAGTGTAGCAGAGGCCGTGAGTTTTGCCGGCAGACATATTGGTGTTTGTGGCAGCTTGGTGTTTGACCCAGTGCATGGGATTGGTTGGCGTAGTGCCACAGGATGCTTGACTGTCGAGAGAAAGGGCTTTGATTTTCTGCAAGGCAGATAATGGAAGGCAATTTGTTTGTTGAGACTGTTAGAGCACACCGATTACAGCGACAGTGTGAGAGGTGCCTACGGTGACAGCGGGACTTAAGGATATCCCTATTGCTCGTGAGATCCCGGGTGTGAGACCACCTGAGCCGATGATTATGCCGCCAGAAAGGGAGATTAAGATTGTGGTTGACGTGGTTCTGGAAACCGCGCCAACTTCATAGCACCTCGTTGGATATCGCCTTTAGAGCTGCGGGAGTTGATGGCATAGGTGCGGGGATCTGATGGATCGAGGGTCTGTTGGACCTAGTGCTACGTCGCTGATACACGACGGTGAGAGCCTTTGTGATTGGAGCCCAGTCAGGTCCAGGTATTGTTTAGGGCCTTTTGATGGAGTTCTGCCCCGGCAGTTGATCGATTATGATGCCTGCATCAGTTTGGATTTACAGCTGAGTTTTTCGCCAAGATGGCGTACAAGAGACGCTAGGGGCATTATGAATACAGTGAAGCCAATGGAATGACTAATGCCTTGTTGCCTTGAAGATCGAGGAATCCTGTGTTTCAGTTGGGCTTGAACGGATTGATAGCAGCAATCTTTAAGGATATTTTGGCTTTACCCTCTCCCTGAGTGATTTAAAGCTTGTGGAGCATTGTAGGTGCCGTGGCAAGGTTGTGAGGAAGAAGCTTTATGCCAAGTCATTGTGGTACAAGTTTTAGCCTCGAGAGCATATCTTCCGGGATTGCCTATTCAAGCCTTAGGGGCGACTGTGGAAATCCGGCCAAAATGGATGTTATTTAAGACTGGCCGAGATCGACGGTTATTGTTGGGGTGAGGAGCTTTTGGACCGGATAGTGCTAGCAGAGCCTGATGATCAGATGATGAGTTTGATACCAGCGCCGATTTTAACCTAGTCAGTGGTGGGAGATGGATGGGTGAGTTATAGTGATACCTCCCATTGTGGCTGTAGAGCTATCATTGGATTTTGTCGAGCACCCTGTATCACCCCGATAGGGCCGCCGTGGTGGCGGATACCTGGAGCAGAAGAGCTTTGGGTTTGAGTTTGTTGATTCTCTAATTGGCGCTGTGTGGGGCCATCTTGGTGTACAGGGTTTGAGTTTGTGTCCTAGAGGATATCTTTTGATTAGAGGCTGCGGCTGAGCAATCCACTTGGGTGGTTGAGTTTTGAGGGCGACCGAGTGTGAACCCCTGCTTATTGGGGCCCCTTTTCTGTGCAGGTGTTGTGTGATTGTGTTTCGGGTCGCTTTGGTTGAGTTGGCTCTTGGGAGTGATTCTTGAGCATGTTGCTCGGGCTGTTCGTCCCTTTCCCCCGGTCTTTTGTTGGAGATCTTGAGGTTTTTCTGCGTCTCAGCTCAGGAGTGTTATGCTTTGGACCCCTCGCCCGTGATTGACTTGCTTCTTTTGAGCCCTATGAGAGTTTGGTGTACGAGGGGCGCCCGTTGCGAATTCCGGCTCGTGAGGTGAGGGAATTGCGCAATCGGGCTTTGCCGTTCTGGTTGTTGCTGTTGTGGTTGTTGTGGAGTAATCACGGGAAGTGATAGGTGACTTGGGTGCTGGAGACGGCGGTATTGAGTTTGGACCCCTGGTTTTTGAGACTCCTTGGGAGTTGCTTTAGTTTCGAGGACGAAACTTTCTTTTAGTGGGGGAGGATGTGGTGACCCGGATCTTTGCGGAGCTTCTGCAGTGTGACCAGCAGCTTCCAGAAGCTCACGCGGCATGTCGGCGGGTTCGTGCGCCAATTTGGACACAAGTGATGGACTCGGGGCTTAAGTTGGATTCCGCGGGTAACCAGAAGACCCCGTCGGATGTTTAGAGGTGTCTTCGCGCAAATTGGATATCAAATTTGGACTCGGCGCGAAAAACGGATTAATTATACCTTTCCGGGAGCCTCCGGCAAATTTTAGGATTGGAATTTGGCAGAACGGACGCCGTATTTGGATTCAGCGCGCGAAAACGGTCAAGATGGACTACCTACTTGATATTTTTGAGCATCAGTTACTGTTCACGGCCGGAACAGTACTTTCCGGCGATCGCCGGCGCCGGCGGCGGCGGCGGGCAGCACCGGCGGGCGGCGGCGCGGCCTCGGGCAGGCGGAGCAGCGGCGGCGCGCGGCACGGGCAGGGGCGCGGGCAGCGCGCAGGGCCGCGGGCAGGCGCGCGGTCCACGGCGGCGGCCGTGCACCAAGGCGCTGCCACGTGGCGGATGGCGGTTGGTCGGCTTACAGCGCGCGGTCCACGGAATTTCTTGGGTGCACGGTGGACCGACAGGGTGACACGTGGCACTTTGTGATTGGGCGGTGTTGTGCACCCGGTCCACGCAATAGATGGAGTGGGTGCCGTACGCGACAGGCGGGCGTGCGGTGTGCGCGGTCCACGGCGCGGTGCACGGCGGGGTTGTGCCACGTGGCGCGCCGCCATTGGCGGGCGCACGTGCACCGGGCGCAGGGAACGTTTTTTTTCCCCTCAGCCTAAAAACCCCATCCGAGCTCCATTGTTTTGCATTTTTCTCTCTATCCCTTCACTTTCTGCCCGAGCTCCTCTCTGCCAAAAATCTTCATCTCTGAGTCCTGGATCTCCCTGCCAAATCTCAGGAGTTTTGGTGGCACGAATCCCGAGGTTTCCCATTTTACGGTGCGGCGCGACGTTGCTTTCTTGTGTTCTTCCTCGGCGCAGCGATAGTGTTTTTGCTCCCCTGGGCTACTCCGTGATCATTTTCCTGCGATTCTTGCACCGACAGATTCCTAAGAGGTAGGACTTCATCTTTCGTTTTGGTCGCGCTTTCCCGTTTCGAGGTTTTGGCACGGTTTTCGAGGCTACAAGTGACCCCTTTTTCTGTATGGAATTACTTGACAGCAGCGGAGTATTTTGGCCATATCTTTGCGCACGAGCGTCTGACGGAAACGAGCTTATACAACTTTTTCATCTACGGATCGCAAGGAACGCGCTCGTATTTTTAGTGGAATTTCGTGAATTTTCTTTCGAGGTGAAAATTAAGGATTTCTCTGTGAACAGTAATCAGCCCCTAATACAGATTTTTGTTTGAGAGGGCCCCCTTGCTGAATTTTTATCTTGGTGTACAGAACTCGGATTTGGGCGTGCTAGGTACCGTTGCGAAGCTATCGTCGCGAGGATCGCCGTGATATTTTTATTGGAATTTTCTGGACATTTTCTGCAGGTGATAATTTGACAGTTTGGTACTCGTGTTTGTATGTGGTAATTAGTGCTGGAATTGAGACTCTAGTGTAATTAGTGGATTCCTTGATGTACCAGGAGTGTTGCGGGTGTGCTAAATTTGTGGGAGCGAGGAATTGGAATTTTGGTATTTTCTGACTGTACGAGTTGGGACAGTTGCGCTTCAGGTGGGTGGTTGTTGTGCTCCTCTCCTTTGTTATGCCCACTAGGAATATCAGAGTACCCTTGATTTGACAATGCTATATGTGTTGATTGGTAGACTTGCATGCTCTAGGAATTAATTATTGGTTATGTGGATCCCTGATACTTATTGTTAGAATGATCATCTGATTTTAATCGCTTATTAATTTGGACTGTATTCTTGGAGACTAAATAGGAATTGAGGACTGCAGAACTGATGATTTTTCATATGAGACTATCACCCTGGCTTATGTCACTCTAAATTATTTATTCTTGGAAATTGGACAAATGTTGGAACCATGCATGATTAAATTGGTCATATAATTATGTCATCTTTTTACTGCTACACTATTTTGGGACTTGACTTAGGAGAAACCATGCATTTACTCTTTTCTTCTCCTATTGTTGACACTTGCGGCTTAGTCGCTCAGGTTCGAGCGTGTTTGGGACAGTGTAGTCAGGGTTGGGGATTCAGGGACAGGTTGGGTTTATGACAGGGTGTTGCGGCGACCACGGATCTTGGGTGGTTGACCGGATTGTTACTATTGCATCAGATTGGGTGTTTTGGGGATCGGGCTATCTTTAGTGGAGGGTTTTTCCCACTTCCCTTAGTCTCGATCCAGTCCTGCTATTATGAGACAGTGGTTACAGTGATACAGTGATACTTGATACAGTGATACTTGATACAGTGATACTTTACTCGTGTGGGTCGCTCCCCTCGAGTGCCACTCCGGAGTAGGCTTTCCACGGTGTGAGCGCCGGGCACCATGCTGGTTTCTTGAGTTCCACGGTGTGAGCGCCGGGCACCATGCTGGTTTCTTGAGTTCGACAGCAGAGCAGGCAGTGCCAGTGTTCACTGGCTATCAGATTGGGTCATTATGACAGGCTTCTTGTTTCTGATGCATCACTTTCTCCATCCTTATTGGTTGGTCATGTAGAGGCATATTAGGGATAGCACTTTATCAGTCGCATTACCTATCTGCATCTCCTTTCTTTTCCTTTCCCTTCTTCGCCTCTGATCACCTGGTGGGCATATCTGAGCTGAGGCTTTACCCACTAGGGGAGGCTACTGTTTATAGTAGTACTTACCCCCATTATTTTTTCTTGTCCCTTTCTTTCCCCTTGTTTTGCAGAGTCCTCAGTGGGAGTTGCTGGGCCGTCAGCAACTGATCGAGGTAAGCGGATGGCGGACTAGATAGAGAGCCACCGAGGGTCGTAGCTGCTTATCTTTTGGGTACCAGATCTTCTCAGACAGTTTTCTTACATTTCTTTTTGGGGACTGGCATCTGCCAGCTGTATGTATTTTTTGTAGTAGTGAGCTGGGAGAGACACCTGTATTTATTTTACTGTTGTACTTTTACTTCCAGCATCTGTCTGAGATACAGTAGTTTTATTTCAGCTCTGATTATTATGCTCTTTTATTATCTTTTCTTTCTGAGCAGGTTACCGACGCTTCGTGTATGTGGGAAATACCGCATGCACGGCGGATCTGTGGACGGGCCCGGGTTCTGGTTTACACCCGGGGCGTGACACTACATTCACCCCTCCTAAAAAGGAGTTTCGTCCGCGAAACTAGAAGTGAAGTACCTCAAGTCTCCAGCTGAAAAAGATGAGGGAAACGCTCCTGCAGCGCGCTCTCTAGCTCCCATGTGGCCTCGCGATCCTCGTGATTGCTCCAAAGTACCTTCACATAAGGTATCTCGCGATTCCGAAGTTTCTTCACCTCACGAGCCAAAATCTTCACCGGTTGCTCCTCAAAGCTTAAGTCCTCGTGTAGTTCCAACGGGGCGAAGTCCACCACATGAGATGGATCAAAAACATACTTCCGGAGCGTCGAAACATGGAACACATTGTGCACTCCCGATAGGTTAGGCGGTAGAGCAAGCCGATAAGCCACCAGGCCGATACGCTCCAAAATCTCAAAAGGTCCAATAAATCGGGGACTAAGCTTCCCTCGGATGCCAAATCTCTTGACTCCTCTAGTCGGCGATACTTTTAGGAAGACATGGTCTTCAACTTGAAATTCCAAATCGCGCCGACGCTTATCCGCGTAACTCTTTTGTCGACTTTGAGCTGAAATCAAACGTTCCCGAGCTAGTCGGACCTTGTCTTCGGCCTCTTGAAGTACATCGGGGCCTAAAATCAATTGTTCTCCCACCTCGCTCCAATGAAGAGGTGATCGGCACTTTCTCCCATAAAGAGCCTCGAATGGCGCCATCTTGATACTTGCTTGATAACTATTGTTATAGGCAAACTCGGCCATCGGTAGATATTGATGCCAACCACTTTGATAATCCAAAACACATGCTCGGAGCATGTCCTCCAAGATTTGTATGGTTCGCTCAGACTGCCCATCACTCTGAGGGTGGAAAGCTGTACTGAAATCCAACTGCGTGCCTAGGGCCTCGTGAAGGCTCCTCCAAAAATGAGAGGCAAATCTTGGATCTCAATCGGAAACTATAGAAACAGGCACTCCATGCAATCGCACAATCTCATCAAGGTACTTTTGTGCAAGCTTCTCTCTAGACCAAGTAGTATGGATAGGGATAAAATGAGCAGATTTGGTTAACCTATCCACGATCACCCAAATAGCATCATGCCCAGCCTGAGAGCGAGGCAATCCAACAACAAAATCCATGGTGATCCTCTCCCACTTCCACACGGGAATGGGTAAACTCTGCAACTTGCCTGCGGGAAGTCGGTGCTCGGCTTTCACTTGTTGACATGTCAAGCATTGAGCCACAAATTTCCCAACATCTTTCTTCATGCCGGGCCACCAATAAAGTAACCTTAAGTCCTTGTACATTTTGGTGCCACATGGGTGAAGAGAGTAAGGTGCTCGGTGCGCTTCCTTCAGGATCTCTTCTTTGATCTCCAAATCCGCCGGTACACAAAGTCGACTTCGAAAACGAAGTATGCCATGATCATCCACATGAAACTCACCGGCTCGGCCATCCACAAGTGTAGCCCGAATCTTTTCCAAACTAGGATCTTGGACTTGTTTCATCTTGATCCTTTCCATAAGAGTCGGTCGTAACACCAATGCCATCAATCTCATGGTGTCTCGGGTGCCACAACTTCCATTTCCAACCGTCTCATATCTTGAAGTAATGGTTGTTGGTAAGTGATCATCATCGCTAAATTTCCATCGATTTGCGACTTAGAGCATCTGCTACTACATTTGCTTTCCAAGATGGTAGAGAATAGTCAAATCATAATCCTTAAGCAGCTCCAACCATCTGCGCTGCCTAAGATTCAACTCCTTCTGAGTAAAGAGGTACTTTAGGCTCTTATGATCAGTGTATACCTCACAATGTTCACCATATAAATAGTGTCGCCACAGCTTCAATGCAAATACCACGGCGGCTAACTCCAAATCATGAGTGGGATAGTTTTTCTCGTAGTCCTTTAATTGACGAGAGGCATAAGCAATAACCTCTCGTTTTGCATCAAAAACACACCCTAACCCACTAAAGGACGCATCACTGTAGATCACGTATGCCTGCTCCTACAGTAGCAAAGCCAAGATCGGGCGGTTGTCAACCGTTCCTTCAATTCCCTGAAGCTTCTCTCACACGCATCATTCCAGATAAACTTGGTGCCTTGAGCTCTTTTAACTCTGCCGGCGCCATCCTATATGGCGCTTTCGAGATTGGGGTAGTTCCAGGGATCAGATCCACCACAAACTCGATCTCTCTATCCGGAGGCATCCCGGTAGCTCTGCCGGGAACACATCAGTAAACTCTCGCACAACTGGGATATCCTCCACTCTCGGAGTCTCACTGCTATTATCCACAACAGTAGCCAAGTAGGCGACACATCCACTCCTAATCAGCTGTTTTGCTCTGGTGGAAGAGATAGTCATCGCAAACAGTGAACTTTTGCAGCCTCTGAACACAATTTCCTCTTGTCCCGGTTCTCGAAACTTCACGAGTCGATTCTCACAATCAATGGTAGCATGATATCTTGTGAGCCAATCCATGCCCAAAACCACATCAAATTCTCCAAGTCGATGGAGGGCCAACAAATCTGCCGGCAAAATCCAATCCCCAATCCTAATAGGGCAACTAGGGGAAAACTCCCGAATCTCCAAAGTATGATCGGGGACTAAAACTCGTCCCGGATGCAAGGTAGGAACTAACTCAATGCCATGCAACTCGGCAAACAGCCGGTCAATGAATGAATGAGATGCACCAGTGTCAAATAAAGCTCGAACTCGAATGCTATGAATCAAGATAATACCTGCAACGACGTCCTCTGCCGCTAAAGCCTCCTCAGTTTGGGCCGCATACATGCGCCCGCTCGGAGCCTGCCGTGGCCCCTCGTACTGTCGCGACGCCGGTGGTCGCCCTGACTGAGAGTAGGTGGGTGGGGTCACCTGTCCTGAATAACTGGTGCCGATGCTGATGAAGGTGTCGGTGTCGAGCCTCGCGGGCATTCTGATCGAAAGTGGCCCTCCTGACCACAAAGGTAGCACTTGCCTCCACGCTGCGGGCATTGCGGCGGCACATGAGGTCCACCACAAATCACGCAACGCGGGGGCCGCCGACGGTCAGGTCCTCCCCGGTGTGAAGATGAGCCGCGTCCTCCAGACTGGCTCCTCGGGTGCTTCGGCGGTTTCTTCGAATAGGGCTTATGACTTGCGCCCTCGGTCGCCGACCTCTTGCCTCGCGTTCTATCAAGAGCTTCTCTCTCTTCCTTAGCAATCTCCGCGCCTTTCTCCACTATCAAGGCACGGTCCACAACCTCCCGGTAGGTTTGGAGGTTTAGGGTCTGAACCAATCTGAAAATGGACGGTCTAAGGCCGTTCTCGAACATACGGGCCTTGTCCTCGTCGTCCCTCACAACGTGCGGAATACAGTTAAGTAGTCGAGTAAATTCCCTCTCGTACTCCGCCACGGTTTTGTCTCCTTGCCTCAAGTTGCGGAGATCTCTTTCCATTTGCCTTTTTGCGCTCGCCGGAAAATACTTCATTGCAAGCATCTTCTTGAACCGCGGCCATGTGATTGCCGCCAAATCGGTCGTGGGGTCATCCCGAATGTCCGTCCACCACTGGTAAGCATCGCCCTCAAGATGGTGTGTTGCCAACCACACCCGGTCTCCCTCCGCTACGAAGGTATCGTGGAAAAGTTTTTCCATGTGTAGAATCCACTTCTCAAAAACCCAATAGTCGGGTTTCTCTCCATCATATGTCCGAGGCTTGGATTCCCGGAATTCCTTCAAACGAGCCATGAGTCGGTCCCGCTCTTCTCCTGCTACCATCATCGGTAAAACCGTCCTCGCCGGTGGAGTCTGAACTGGCGGTGACATCACAACCTCTTCCCGGCGCCCAGCACTCGGAGTGTGATGTGAAGACTCGGGCACCTCAGGTCGAAGTGCATCGGTCACTCCACCCATGTGCTCCTGTGGTTGCACTGGTGGGTGCGAAGGGTCTTGAGCTCCCCTTGCCGCCAACTGCTGGGTCAAAAGAGCCTCCAATCTCTGCATCCTTGCATCCTGCCGACGCGAAGCCTCAGCCTGCTCTCGCGCCGCAGCCGACTGCCGCTCCACAACATCAGCTAGCATAGCCAACTGCTCTCTCAAATCTCGGACCTCACTGGATCCGGAAGTAGCGGATGTCTCCGCATCGGCCTCCCGGCCGTCATGGAGCGAGTCGTAGGCATCACAAACTGTAACAGGCATAAAATGCGTAGGTTAGGATAACCAACGCGAAACGCATCCCCACTCAAAACAAATCCCAATCATGCGAAAGCAAATGAAGCATGCCACAATTATTTCCCGATGTCAGGTTGTCGGCCGCCAACCAGACCTTCCAAGGAAATAGAAGGTGCAATCACTTCGATCAACTCCAACTCTTATGAAGTTATAGTATTGACCCAATCAGGTTACTTTCGCCAAGTAATCATATAAGACCCCGTCTCTCACGTTCTAAATCCTTATAGTCCAACCAGCCTAAGGTTTGCTAGGTCCACTAAGACTTAACCCTAGGCTCTGATACCAAAATAATCTGTCACGCCCCAGGCCCCAGCGGAAGCCTACCCGGCACGTGCACAGACCCGCCGTGTGCACAAGGTACCCCCCGGTACACACAAGGCGTCTACAACAACAAGCGGAAGGAAGGCAATAAACACATCCTACTAGTAATCAGAGCACAACACAACTAAACTATACATAAAGAGGAAAGTAGATAACAACTATCATACAAGAAGTTAAAATCCAAATTACACATGTAGTTCCCTTAAATACAACTTATCAAAATACATGGGTGGTTTCTATGCCAAAATACACCAACACCTCTCTAACAAAAACAAAAGAAAAGGTGTCCTGTAACCACCTCGAGTGGTGCGACGGGGATTAGCTAGCTATGCGATAACCCCTTGCCACGGTCCCGAGCCCCTCCCGCTGCGGATGGCTCTGAAAAACAACATCCCAAATGGGGTGAGAACTATTAAACAATAGTTCCCAGTGGGTAAGCCGCCGAGAGAAGCGAAATACACCACTAGGTCAACTGAGGCATAAGATAGTAAACTGCTGAAATGAAATGCAGAAAATAAACAACTGAAGTAAAGTAAAGTACTCTACTACTATCATGCCTCTATGCTCATGTACAAGGTGATGATGATATGAATCTATCATGCTATCATAATGTCCAACTACAATGAGTAGTATTACTTATGTGGTGTCCAATGTCAAGTTTGCTATCATGTATGTCCAACTACCATTAATGTATCATCTATGTGATATTCAATGTTAAGTTTGGTTAACTTAATCCTTTTCTCTTGAAGACTTTCTTTGAGTCTAAGCTTGAGCCACGCCTCATGGTCCCGTGGTGGCACCCCCCAAGGAGCTATGCCAATCCAACGGCGTCCCAATCGGCACCCAATCCCGCACGGCGATCATAATGTCGCAAATGGCCAACTCCGGAGTGCCGGCTTGGAGGGAGCGACCCTACCAAGCATGTGCGAATGAGCACAAACGGCAAGCAAGCAAGTCTCGATCATCGTGTCTGAAACACGGAATAGCAAGTCATCGTGTCTAAAACACGGAAAAGCATCATCGACCTTTAGGTCGGGGTATAGTATCTCAAGTGTCAATGTTTCATGTACAATATTAACATTATTTTGCATAATGAAAGAGTAAAACATTTACAAGTTATCCTCATGTCTCAAACATGGAATCTAACTATTTCATCTTGATTGTACAAGTTTAGAAGTTTTCTACTTGTATCTCACTACACTAGATGGCACTAATGTCATAATGTCCATTTTCTTCATGATCATATGCATAACATATCTCAATAATTCTATAACATGTATAGTTATTCTCTATTCATATCCAAAAGCTTAAGTTCACGAAAATTCCTATTCAATCCCCCCTCAAAGTGCCCATGCACCTACAATGTTTACCTCTACTAAATAGAGTATGAAATTTTCTACACATGAAGGTGTTCAAATGCATGATCATAAATCATGATAAATTAAACGATGCATGTTTAATATAACAATGATGCCCTAAAAGTCTATAGAAGACATAGGGGGAGTTCACCCATTTCGGTGAGGTCAGACCCACCGGATAGTTGCCAAATCCTTGTGAAGGATCCCAACCAAGAAGCCCACACTTCCTCTTATGCCCTAAGAGAAGTTTCCAAAGGGTTAAAACATCACAAAACCCTAATCACAAAATCCCTTAAAATCATAAGGAAAATAGGTGGAAAATACCTTAGGTTGAGAAATCTTGCTAAATCTTGAAATCCAAACAAGAAAAGCTTCAAAACCAACCTACAAGAGTGTTCTACACCCATCAATTCCACCCCAAAAGCTATAAATCAAAAAGCCCCAAAATAAACCCTAGTTTTCCAAAACCTAGGTTTTTTCTTCAAAAATCCCAAAAGAAAGGAAAAAGAAGTGTTCCAAACCTCTTTTAGCTCAAATCCCACCTTGGAAAAGCAAAGGATAGGCACAAGAGCTCCAAACTTCCTTCTCCTTCAAGTTCAAGCCTTCCTCCAAGCTCTTGTAGCAAGCTTCAATGGTGAAGAAGAGGAGGTTGAAGAAGAATCCAAGTAGAGGGATGGGTTGGAGAAGGAAATCCAAGATTTTCTCTCCCTCTCTCTCTCTAACACTTTCTCTTACTCTCTCCAAATGAGAGGAAACGAAGAGATGAAGAGGGTTAAAAGCCCTAATGTAACAAAATCCCAAAAGCCCCTTGCAAGAAACGTTATTTCGTTTCTTACTGTGCTGTCCAGACCCGCACGATCCGGATCGCCCCTATACGATCCGGATCCCGAACATGGAATCTCCAGTTTCGCGCGGACGATCCGGATCGCCCCTATCCGATCCGGATCCCGAACGTGTAATTTCCAATTTCGCGCGGACGATCCGGATCGCCCCTATCCGATCCGGATCCCGAAGCCAGAAACCCCAAAAATTCAAAATTTTCGAAAGTTTCCGATTTGCGCCCAAACTCTCCGGAGAACTTCTAGGACCTTCCGGAAGCTTACAAAAACATTCTAAGGGTATCATTCAACCCTCCACACACTCGAACTTCGCAATTTGCTAAAGTTCAGGTACTACATCTGGGTTCTAGGGCCGTTCCTTTTTGGGACGAAAGCTACGAGGGTCGTGCCTGAACCTGTCTTGTTTGATAGGGTTGTAGGTGTAGGTCTTCCGGAACTTTCGGACCCTGGTTGTGTCTTCCGCATGTTGTACGAGGTTGTCATGTTCCCGAACTGTAAGGGGATCGGGAACCTCGATAGGCGGAGTTTGGAGTCTGTTCTTGTTTGATTGGGGTTCTAGGCGCCAACCTATCAGGGTTTTCGAACCCTTATGGTGTCGGTCCTTTCTGTGTTATTCGTGAGTTTAGTGTTTTGTTGTGGAACCGTTGGTTGACGGTGGTCCCGGCTGTGAGTATTTCTAGCCAGTGAGTTGAGAGCTGATGTTAGTTACTATCGGCTTTGTTGATCATGGATTTGGACTACAGCCTGCATGAGCCATATTGAGCTCGACAGAGATGCGCGGATACTTTCCTCGGTGGGGTCGCGCCCCTCGAGTGCCACTCCGGAGTTGGGCCTGTTACTTGCTATCGCGACTTGTCGACGCAGTCCCTCTGGCTGGCCCAGTTTTGGCAGTCACGGACACCCTACGGTAGACCCGTCCTGTTGAGGATTTGCGGCAGTAGGTGGGCGCAGGTTTGACTGGACCCTATGCGGCAGTCAGTATAGATTGGTTGACTATACTGAGTATTAGTAGATGCATCATGTTTTACATCTGTTCCACTTTTTGAGCATTTAGATAGAGGCATAGTAGCTGTAGAGTTATTCTTTTCCAGCCCCTTTCTTTCAGTATCACATTGTTACTTTATGCCTCTAGTAGACTTAGTGGGCAGACCGTTGGGCTTGTTGGCGGCACCCACTGAGAACTACTGTCGGATGTAGTTCTCACACCCGTCGTGGTGTATTTTTCCCCAGGGACTTCTACTCCTGTTCCTGCTACTTGTTGCTGCTCCGGCTGATCGAGGTAAGGGAATCGCGAGATAGATCCCTACCAGTCGTCGTCCAGAGAGTAGATGTACCCCGTACTATTTTGAGAGTTACATTTTGAGAGACCTTTGTAGTGAGGTTCACTTGTACTCTTTTTAGTTGAGAGACTTTGTATTTGTGTGAGGACTTGGTTGTATTATTTATTTCAGTAGTTTACTTTTTAGCTCTAATATCTGTATAGCTTAGTATTATTCTTATTGCAGGATAGACGCTTCGTCCATACGGGGTTCACCGTATGGGCGGCGGATCTGTTGGCGGGCCCGAGGTTGCAGTATCGACCCCGGGGCGTGATAAAGTTTGACTGGACCCTATGTGGCAGTCAGTGTAGATTGGGTGATTGTATTATTGAGAGATAGTAGATGCATCATGTTCCATCGTATCACCCATTGAGCATTTAGATAGAGGCATAGTAGCTGTAGAGTTATTTCCCGCCTTTCTCTTATAGTACTGCATTTGTTACTTTATGGCTCTAGTAGACTTAGTGGGCAGACCGTCGGGCTTGGTGGCGGTACCCACTGAGAACTACGTGACGGTGTAGTTCTCACACCCATGGTTGGTGACTTTTTCTAGGGACCTCTCCTCCAGTTCCTGCTGCTCCTGTTGTTGATTCATCTGACCAAGGTAAGGGAGTCGTGAGCTAGATCCCTACCCGTCTCCAGCGAGAGAGTAGATATACCCCCTTTTCTTTTGTGATGTTCTAGTACAGTCAGAGATTTTGGGATGTATCTTGTACTTTTTATTTTGACAGTTTATTTGGAGAGACTTATGTATCATGAGAACCTTACATGTACTATTTGGAGTTGTATGTATTATTTCAGTAGTTTACTTTTCCGCTCTGATATCGTATAGTGGTTAGTTTTGATCTCTTGCAGGTTAGTCGCTTCGTCTATACGGGGCTTCCCGTTTGGGCAGCAGATCTGTTGGCGGGCCCGGGTCGCAGTTTCGACGCCGGAGCGTGACATATTAGAGTGGCCCCCGCGCCGCCGCGCTCCGCCGCCGGCGCTGCCCCGGCCGCCGAACAGTGACCTTAGCCTCGAAATTCTTCGGGCAGTTCGGGGGGTCCGGCTCCGAAAAATACAAGTAAATTGTTCATTTCCATCGTTTTCGTGCGCTGAGTCTAAATCCGATGTCCGATTTGCCAAATTCACTTCTAAAATTTCTCGAAGGCATCCGGACAGGAATTCTTAATCCAAATTTCGCGCTGGGTCCAATTCTGAGGTCCGATTTGGCACAACAAACTCTATTACACAAATAGGCCTCCAGAAGCAACTGAACATGCTGTAAAATCTTTGCGAAGATCCGGATCATCACACGTCCTGCCTCATCTAATTCGCGCCGACAGCACAATCGGCGCCGACTAATGGGGAGCTGCCACGTGGCCGCCTTATCCGATCCGCGCCCGGGCTCCGCTCCGCCAATCTGTCACGCCCGGGTGCAAATCAGGACCGGGGCCGTCTACAGATCCGCCGTGCACACGGGATTTCTCGCGTACACGAAGCGCTGGTAACCTGCTCTGGTATAAAATGTACAACAAGAGCATAATACAGAGCTGAAATAGAAGAACCACATAGTATCTCAGACTGGAAATACAAATACAAGCTGTAATATATACAATAATCTCCCAGCTCACTAAAATAGTACAACCAGCTGGCGGAAGCCAGACCCAAAATAAAAGGAGAATATCGCAGTCTGAGTGAAGGGTACAATATCTGTCTAATAGCTCTCAGCCTCACAGGAGATCTATCTATTCAGCGATCCCCTTACCTCGATCAGCTGCCGATGGCCTAGCAGCTCCCGCAGATGACTCTGCAAAATAAAGGAGAAGAAAGAAACAGAAAACAACAATGGGGGTGAGAACTACCAGATAAACCAGCAGCCTCCCCTAGTGGGTAAAAACCTCAACTCTGACGCACCCACTAGGACTACTAGAGGCAAAAGGGAAAAGGGGAAGTGGTAAGATACATAAGATGCTGAAACAGGAAAACTACCACTATTATGCTGTCAAAACTGTATGCATGCATCAGAATAGTATCTGTCCAAATAACCCAATCTAGTCACCAGAAACAACTGGTACTGCCTGCTCAGCGGAATCTGCACACACGGCTCGAAACCGCGGGATCGGCTCACACGGCTCGCATCCCAACATAAGTATCAGACCGGCTCACATGGCTGGGTCCGAGAAAGCACACCTCCGGAGTGGCACTCGAGGGGAGCGACCCACATGAGTAAAATATCTCTGTCATCAGTATCACAAGTATCTCTGAAGCACAAGTCTCAATATAGCAGGACTGGATCATAACCATGATCAAAGTGGGAAACTCCATCCACTATAGAAACCCAATCCCCAACTGATGTAATAAATAAACCAAACTCAACCCCAATCTGATGCAACGATAAACATCTGGTCAACCGCCTACTGTCCGCGGTCACCGCAATACCCCACAAGTCCACAATCTAGCACAACCTTGGCTACACTATCCCAAACCCCTGCTCACACTTGAGCAACAACATATGAATGCAAAGGACAACAATGAAACATGTTCAAATCCCAATATGATAGTGTAGCAATGAATAGTGGCCTTACCTGATGTCCGGCATGCATGCAACTGTCTTTATTTTTAAAAGTTGTAAAGTAGTGTCAAAAGTTTAAAACAATTGATTTACTGAATAAAAGTCATTTGCATGCGAGATCATAGCCTTTTTCTCAATCACAGTGTCCCAATATAAGTCATCATATCTTTTGTGGGGTTATATTAAATTTTAGGGGAGTTTGTCCCAGCGGTTCTTGTCATTTGTCATATTAGTTTGTCCCAATGGTTCTCATTATTGTCCTGTTAGTTGGCTGTAGTACTGTTAGTAGTCCTGTTAGTTGTCCCAATGGTTCTCATTAATTGTCCTGTTTTAGGGGATTTCTAGTAATCCCAGTGAGCTTGTCAAAAATGAGGTAAGCAACAACCGCCCACCTTGAACAGCTCAAACAACACCCCAGGTAGTCTCCTGGTTGTCCACAGTCCTCAAATCCTGCAAATCAATGCTTCCGGTATAAATACAAATCCCAAAAAGTACAGTATTTGCTGTTTTTCAGACAGCACGGGAAAAGAGGAATTTTTCACCTCTAAAATGAGCTCCTAAAATCCCAGAAAAATCACGGTTGCGTTCCTCGCGAAGAGTAGATCAAAATCGACTCTTAAAACGCCTCGATCTGACGCTCCTACGTCAAGATAAAAATCGGAGAAGTCGGTGCTGTCCAAAAACCATCACAGTAAAAAGGGGGGTCAAAGAGGACTTGAAAACTGTGCCAAAAGTACGAAACGGAGCAAAATGATCAACACGGAAATCGAAGCCCTACCTCTTACGGTCGCGCTGTCGCAAAAATCGTCCAAAAATTCCACCTGGTTAGCCCGCAGTGAATTTTCGACGGAACTGCGACGGGAAATGGGCCTAAAAGAAAATCGTCGCAGTGCGCCGCGTCGCAGATATCTCACTATCTGTAACTCCTAAATTCTGAGATTCTAGAGAGAGAGAGAGAAGAGAGAGAG